>JBAHVQ010196595.1:0-13821 GCA_036872915.1 Nanipora kamurai
CGTACGCAGATATAAATTTCCGGTACGCAAATACAAATTTCCAATACGCAGATATATTTACAGTACGCAGATACATACTTGCAGTACGCAGACAAAACATTTACTAGGCTCCTCACACACCAGTCACAAGCAGTTAACTGTAATAAGTCTTTTTAGAGTTCAAAAGTCACAAAACAGCTCATAAATTCAACATGGCTGACATTCTTTGTTTCTGTATAAAAGTATCATTAATTTTCTGCCAAAAAAGGGATGGAATTCACATGTCTGAACCGACATTACGAAACCGTTTCAGTGTGTACGGACTGCGAAGGCGATCGCCAAATTTTGACCTAAATAAGATACGCCGAATCATTCAAGATAAATTACAAGGTCCGGGCGGTATTGGGGGATATCAATCGATGTGGCATGCCCTTAGAACAGAAGGCCATCAAGTGCCAAGGCGTGTCGTTGAAGAATTGATGGGAGAGCTTGATCCGGTTGGTTGTGAAAACAGACGTGCAAAGCGTTTACGCAGACGAACATACAGAATTCCAGGACCCAATTATTGCTGGCATACGGGCGGTTACCACAAACTAAAACCGTATGGCTTTCCGATACAGGGCTGTATCGACGGATGGAGCCGAAAGATTATATGGTTGCTAGTCGCAAGGTCAAACAATAAACCAGAGATTCCAGCTTCTTTTTATCTCCAAAGTACAGAAGAGTATGGGTGTCCGGTAAAATTGCGGAGTGATTGCGGTACTGAAAATGGCATCATGGCCGTAATGCAGTGCGAATTTTGCTCGAGCGCGAATGCTCATTTTTACGGCACCTCACCTGCAAATCAAAGAATCGAGTCATGGTGGGCACAATTTCAAAAAACCGTTCCACTTGGTGGATTAATTACTTTAAAGATTTATGTGAACGCGAACTCTTCAACCCTGATAATGAACTTGAATTTGAATGTCTTTGGTTCTGTTTCTCTGATGTCATTCAGAATGACCTTGCTCATGTGAAAGAGTTGTGGAACACTCACCGCATAAGAGACTCTGGAAACAACACAATTCCTGGCATACCGGACGAGCTATATTATTTTCCCGGGAATAAAGGAGGTTTGGCGGATGTAGCTTTAACAGTCTCTACCCAGCAGGTTCAGTTTGTTCAGCAAAATCTATTGCTGTTTAATGAGGAAGAAAATCCCATGCAAGATTATTTCAACCACATTTTTGAATTTGCCCATATCTCGCCACGAAATAATTGGTAAGAAGCTGAAGAATTATACCTAACATTAATGGAAATTGCTAGGGGCCCAGGACAAAATGACAATCTGTGATCCCATGAACTCCATTCTTGTATGGTTGCAAAATATGTTGGGGGTTCCAGGGGTGTTATTCCTTGAAAGATTTTGTGTTCTGAAGCCTTAAAAACAGCAAAATCCTGCACTCCAAAAGACAAATAGGACACCATACATGTGCATATATTCTATTTTAATTGCCATTTAAGGACCGCCTTTTAGCAGGGGACCTGGGGCAAATTGTCCCTTTTGCCTCCTCTCTGAGCATCCCTGACTGCAAGTACACATTGTTGCACTGCAATTCATAATAAATTGCACTCAAACCAGCCAATCACATTGGATAAACATTTCCTTCTATATTATTAGTACCAAATAATAAGCTTTTAATAATCACAATCTGAATGAAAAGCTATAAGGTAGCATTGACATTGTATGCAATAAAACTTCAATACAATTAACAAAACAGAATAAAAAACATGATAAGTAGTTTAAAAGTGCAACTGTTCAATGCAAAATATAATCCACTAACAAGGGGTGTCATAAACCAAAACATCATCAATTCATCATGAAAGAAGGGTGTGTGGTGAGCCAAGCATCCCAGTAACCATTGCCTCATTAAAATCCTCTAAACCTTGATACGATGCAACAGGCAATAACATGGTTGGACCACAGGTTCTTGCTTCAGGGAGTTTGGATTCAAAGACTCTTCCATCTGCAGTGGACCTTTTCGATTCACTGAACATTATCATTGGTGTCTTGTTCATACCCCAGCCAAGAATTGGCTTAGTTTCAGAGCCGCTTGCAAATCGGAGAATATCTCTTGGCTTTATTTCAGAATTGATGTCTGTGAAAGAAGATTTTGATCAAACTTCTTGTATGTTATACTGCAAATACATAATTTCAGTTATGCAATAAAATATGCTTTTGTAATTAAACAGATACCTAAAGGACGTCTAACGAAAGACATCCACAATTCGTATATATCCTCTTCTTTCTCCCTTCTATTGCTCAGTCCCTCAATGAACTGAGGGAGGAATGTTGCTATTATGTAATCAGCAGAAACCTCTTCATCCTGGTTCTCACCATGTACAAAAATACGGCGGAATGATGGTGCATACATCTTGACCAGTTCAAGCAATTTAAAATGGGATAACCACGACAAAATTGTTCTAATTCGTTTCTAGAAATGTGTAACTGCATAAGAAGAGCTTTTTACAAAAGCAATGCATTATAAACGGTGACTGCACATGTACATGCATTTACCAAGAACCAAGTATTTCACAACAATATCAGTGACAGATTTTACATCTTTCAGCTTGAAGGACAAATTCTGGTATCCTGCATCAAGCATAAGTTCAATCACCATCTCCTGTCTCATAAACTGGTCAAGAGCTTCTTGACTGTCAAATTTCAGTAACTGAAATAGAATCATATTTAAAAGAAATAAGTAAAATGAAATCAGAACCTTTATAGTTTTGACATTTCTTAAGTAATAACAACAGTGTGCCTTTCTTATCATTTATTGAGAATAGGCAAGATTTGTAATTAATTTGGCTGAAAATTTATCTAAATCACAATAAGATGCACTAGAGGGTGAATCTGGACTTACGTCTTACCTTTTCAATGATCTCTCTGTGTTGTGCATATGGTACTTCACTAAGTAAAGGCGTGGTACGATCATAGCCAATGGTGATATAGTCAAACATTGCTGGGGATAGCACTGATGGTGGGTCTCCCGAAAAGATCAAGCAAATGTAAATGCTCTTCCTGCCATGTAATATTCATGAGAATTCAATTTACCAGCATTACGTGTCAATACATAAGATTCCTTGTTGGCAGTTTCTTGGAATATACCAGAGCATTCAACCAAATCCTTCAACAATAACCTCAAGAATTCCCTTCTCGGTCCCTTGTCATCAATAGTATCCATACTATCAGTAAACGTTTCCTGCAAATTGAACAATATACAGTAATTGCGAGACAAATTTTTTCTTACAATCTTAGTACAATCTTACAGGCAACTGAAACTACATTAGCCAGAACCAACAAAGGATTTTAAAAAATAAAACAATGCTAATTCCAAAAAAAGACCTATCAGACTTTTGATCCATATATTGGCTTTATCTTTATCTTTTATATTTTATCTTGAAGTTACATTTACGAGTAAATATTAGATGTATATCAATTAAAAGGCGCTACCAGTACCGTAACGTCCATTGAATCATTTACTTTCTGCAATGCCATCTCTCTGATAAAACTCTTCCATGGTTTATTTCTTCGAATTACAAATGTAACAGACATTGTCAGCAAAACAGCAGAGTGGATGTGATTTGCTAGTAATGTTCCAACGTCTTGTACTTCGTTTATATGCACACAATCATTCCTTAACAAAAATTTTACCATGTTAGCTTTGTGTATAGTTATTAAAATTGAATGATGCAGTTTCTCCATCAGAATACAAATCCATCATTTTGACTGCTACTAAATAATTTGTTTGCTTTTATTTCAACATAGATATACTTTTCTTCCTCCAATGTAATTCCAGCTATTCTTTCATCATCACTGTCATTGTCATCAATCACTAACCATGGGCTGTAATGGGCTGTGAATTGAACAGGGATTATAATTAGGTTTAACGCATTACTGAGATAGTGAGTGTTGTTTGATTCACTGACACTGTCTGAATTGTTGTCTGCTGATGAGCATCCATGAACTCATCCTTTAATAATTGAAAAATTACAAAGAATTTATCAGGCCTTAAAATTTTCCTGACTCAAATGTTAGAAATTTCAAGGCACCACTTTTCTTAGGTACTTACTGTTTTGTTGAGTGTTATTTGATTCACTGACACTGTCTGAATTGTTTTCTGGTGTTCGCTGAAGATCTGAGTCATCCAGGCAAGCCACAGGGGGTAGTTGGTGCATTTCGTACTCACTGTTACAATCCATTCCATCGCAGTCACTGTAAGCAGCGTCAGGTATCAGATACAGATATATTCGAGAAAAACCAAATCCAGATACCTCCTTGAACTTTGTCAAAGTGAACGGTTCAGGAGGATCTGTACCTGAAACCGATTCCACAATGCTTCCGTCTTTGAAGCACAACTTATACGCAATAGCATCGTCAAAACGCTTATTGAAGTCGGAGTGTTTTTTAATGGCAACTTTTAGGATCATCTCAGGGGTAGCCAATGACGACATCTTTAATGGCATTGTTTCTCCGCGTTTCATCTTCATATCTTCACCCATGACACCAATTTGAATGATCACTTCTTTATCTTGAATCTTCCTCTTCTTGCTTTCATTGGAGTCTTTTCGTGAGAACGAGCTTTGTCTCTCTGTTTCTTTCCTTGCTTTAAATGCACGAAAGCTGAGAAGTGAAAAACTTAGTAGAGAGACCTTTGAGCTAGACAAAGAGCTTTTTCTACTGGAATTAGCAATACTTTTTGTTTCAGTACCGCATTCTGGGCAAAATAAGAAGCTTGTCTCTAAAGAAGAACCACAATTTGAACCGAATCTTGCGCTGGAAGAACTCCTACTAGAGCTGCTAGCAGCCATTTTTGCAACATTGAAAAACGTGCGATATTTTTTTCTCAGTGCTTCCACTTTGAAAATATAATGCCGTAATGCCCTTTGTGCGGGCAACAGCAAACGGCAGAATCGAATTTTGTTGGAAGAATTTTTGCTTTACTTCTTCGTTTTGTCTTTTCTTTCTTATCCCAAAAGAATCATCATACATTACAGTTTTGAAATAGCAGGTTGATCTCCCCCTCCATAGCCTTATAGCATTTTCCCTTCCCCCGGATTTTGGCGCAATCGTTCCCATTCCCATTCCGAGGTTCTCGGCCACGCCCGCTCGCCGGTTGGCACATCCGCGTACGGAAAATTTATATCTGCGTACTGGAAATATATATCTGCGTAATGGAAATAAATGTTTAAGTACGCGAAATATACTGTGTACTGACAGCACATATACTCGCGTACTGGAAACATTTTAAATGTGCTGTTGATTGATTTGTTGCATCCCAAATAAATCTGTTGCAAAAAATTATCTTTTGCTTATTCTGGTTATATATTTGTCTTGCCGCTGTGGGCCACCGTACAATTCCGAGCTAGAATTAAATCACACAATAATTTTGTAAAAACCAAAGGTATTTGTAATCTGGAAGGTAGTTTCTGGAATACAATGTCAATATTCATATTATTGAACAGGACTCTATTATAAATAGACCATATTGCGTACGCACTGTTATTAAGAGTGGTAAATGATGTTGAGGAAAATCCTGGGCCTGCTGTTTATGATACAGTTGAAACAATTTGTGGTGATTTTAGTCAAGGCAATACAAGACAATTTGCACAAAATGCTGATAAACAGTGTGTAGCTATGTCACTGACAACAATAATTCATACTCAAGTGAAAGATATTGCTGCCTGAGATTCACTATTTCTGAACACAATCTTATCTGTTGGAAATAACCTTTACACTTAATTAAGTAATTTCATAAAAAAGATTTATTGCTATTAACTGATGTGCCAGAATTTATTTCAGTTGACAATAAAGTTTATCATTTACAATGTAGTGATAACTATGTTTGTGATAACTGACAACGAATCATTTTATCCACTGATAAGTGCTTTTAATAAAACATTCTCCCACTCTGGACTAAATTGTCTGAATTATTTGTTGCAACACACACATTATTGACTGCAACACAGTAGCAACTTTCATAACTTCTGAAGGAAAATTTAAGATTTTTGATTCTCATTCAAGCGATTTATATGGTATGCCAGACCCATTTGGAAAATGTGTGTTAATGAAAGTTGAAGGTTTAGATAACCTCTCACTTTATTTCCAAAGTATTTACCGTTTCATGTACTGTCTAAATACTGCATTACCGTATGAAATCAAAGGAGTAAAATTGTCAAATTAAGATAACAGTGTTACTGGAAACAACAATTTTAATCCCTGAAAATCACATGGTGCCAAAAAATGTTTGTCAGCTGTAAAAAATGATGAAGTGTGGTGAAAAGTATAAAGTGATGACATAAAATGAGTCTATTGAAAGTAGAGAAAAAAGATCATCAGAATTTCGAGGCGAAAAAATCAAACCCCTGAGACTAGTAAAAATATTTTGTCTGATAAACTTCAAAAGGCTAAACAGGCTATAATAAATGAATCAGATGAAAGTAGAGCAAAAAGTCTATCAAATAAGAGTAAAAAGGCTAAGCAGGTGAATGTTGAGAAAAAATGGTCAAATAAGCGTAAATATGCTAAACGGTCAATAATGAATCAGATGAGCATAGAGAAAATGGGTTGTTGAAAAAGCGTGAGCAGGCAAAACAGTCAATGGATAACGAATCAACAAATAATAAATTAAAACATCGCACCATCGTCTTATACTCTTATAATATATGTGCTCAATGAAATAGCTAAAATTCATATATGAAAAATTCAACTTAAAAGGTATGGACAGCAAATAAACATAATTAGAGAATTGGTGACATCACAAGGAAAGTAGACATAGTAAAACTTCTGTTCTGGTACCTACATTTCTGTGAAATGTTCCTAAATTTTTTGTCAAAAAACGAATTCGTATTTTTCAATTATATACTTAGGAAACTGGCAAACTCAAAATTCCATACGATTTATTTCGATAAAAAACCATAGTTCACCTTGTGCACCATAATCTTTGATTACTTCTAGTTTTAATAAAGCATTAAATAACATGTGCACCGTGACATATTGCACGCTTTGTGATTTTCGTGCCACTACCTACCACAATTCTCATTGTCCACTGTAACGAGTTTCTTCTACTTTATTGTCATTTTATATGTCTTACAAGACACCGTGTAATTTAGTTCTTATTGACACCGGTGAGATCGACGATTGCCGTCTAAATTGTTCACGTGTTCAACGTATCGGATGTCCGAGTATCGGAACTCCACTAGACTACATAGCGTCTCATCCCTCGCTTTTTACTGACTTCAGCGTTTCCTACTTGATAATGTCTGTGAGGCTCAATACTCTAACAACACATACCATCAAATACATGCACTTTTATTCTTTAATGCTGTTGGTAGTAGTAATCTGAAGTTTTTATCAATCATCCCAAGTAGATCTTTCTGTAACGTTGCTAGAATGTGGTAAGCTCGCAGGAAGCTCCTTGCTTTGCTGGCATGAAGTTGAAGGCAATTCCTGCAACTGGTCGTCAGCACTCAGCTTCTCCATAGCTAGTGATGAGTCTGGGAAACATTCAGGATTTGTAGGTACTTTTTGCGATCTTAGTTTCTTCTTCTGCTCTTTCCTTTGATGCTGCTAAATGCTTTCTGTCTGTACTGCTGGCCTTGATAGACCACTTCGTAGGATTGTCGATTATTTGTGAGCTGCTGATGAATTAAGGCCTTCGGTTGGCGTGTTTCTCCAATCAAGTAACGCTAAGTAAGGATCTCGATTGCCTACGTGTGCCTTCTTCAGAATCCTTTTGGGAGTTTTTACGGCGTTCTCGATTTTTCCGTTTGATCGTGCAAAAGGTGGTAAA
The DNA here is from genome assembly GCA_036872915.1 of Nanipora kamurai. Lineage (NCBI taxonomy): Eukaryota > Metazoa > Cnidaria > Anthozoa > Scleralcyonacea > Helioporidae > Nanipora > Nanipora kamurai. Next base: position 7,812 of record JBAHVQ010196595.1, read on the forward strand.
GATGTGACATGTTTAAATTCCCACTCTTTGGCAAAGTTCTGAAAACTTGTGGAGGCGAATTGAGGACCGTTGTCGCTTCTGACTTTTTCAGGAATGCCGTGCCTAGCAAACTAGTACTTCATGCTAGTGACAACTACCGAGGTTGTGGTTTGAGGGAGGATGTTGAATTCAACGAAGTTAGAATAGTCATCAACCATGATGATATAGTCTTTTCTTCCTAACGTAAATAAGTCGACAACTGCTCTTGACCAGGGTCTGTCCGGCACTATTTGTGATACTAAAGGCTCATTACGTTGTTCTGCTCTGTAGGTGTTGCATATCTCGCTGGCAGAGACGTTTTCTTTGATTACAGCATTCATCTCTGGTCAATATAGAACTTCCCTTGCACGGCAAAGAAAGCGTTCCGCACCCACATGGCTAGAATGTATCTTTCTCAGCATTTGGCTTCTCATGGCTATGGGTACCACAACTCTTTCGTCTTTGAAAACTATCCCATCATGCACCGACAATTCATCGCAAAAATTATAGTATGCTCTTGTTCCAGGTGAAACTCTACTCTTCTCATCAAGCCATCCCATTTGTATGTTCTTCTTTAGGTCTAGAAGTACCTTGTCATCTTGAGTTTTCTGTTTAAGCTCTTCCAAGCGTTCAGAACTGATTGGGAGATGTTTTGTCAGGTCAACTTCCTCGACTGCTCGTATGAATTCTTCCTCTTCTTTGGCGATTAGACACGACGAAGTCAAGTAAGCCCCGCTCAAAGTGTCGGCAATATACGTATCAGATCCTCGTTTGTATACTACTTTCAAATTGTATTTCTGTAGCTGCATCATTCTCTGGAGTCGGTTTCGAGCTGCTAAAAGAGGTTTTTACAGGATCACCTCCAGAGGTTTGTGATCTGATTCCACAGTGATATTACGACCGAACACATACTGGTCAAACTGGTCGCATGCATGTACAATTGCTAGCACCTCTTTCTCCATCTGGGCATAATTTCTTTCAGTTGATGTTAGGGCTCTTGACGTAAATACCCTCGACTAGCCTTCTTGCAAAACGCAGCCCCAATTCCCGATTCCGATGCATCACACTTGAGTGTTGCTTCTTTAGTGACATCGTAGTAGCTTAGAACTGGATGGTTTTTGATGAGATGCTTTATTTCTTGGAATACTTTCTGGTGGTTTTTGTCCCAGTGCCATTCGACATCTTTGTCTTCCAAGCGTCAGTGATTGTGGAAAGATGTGGAAGGAATTTTGAGAGGTAGTTCACCATTCCTAAGAACCTTTTGACTGACTGAACATCTGTCGGTTTAGGCATCATCTTGATAGCTTCCACTTTCTTCGGATCAGGTTTAAGACCATTAGACGTACGTAGGTGGCCAGTATAGGGTACCTCAGTCAGACTTTACTTCACTTTATGTTTGTTTAGCTTTAGGTTCTTCTCTCGAACTCTTTGAAGGGTATTTCGAAGATTCTTGTCATAATCTTTGGTAGCTGTTTCCATGTCATTGCCTTCACCAAACACTAAGAGATCATCAGCTATCACCGCCGTACCCTTGAGGTCTTCAAAGGTGTTATTCATTCTCTTCTGAAACTCTTCAGGGGCGCCACGGAAATACCAAATGGCGTTTGCAGCCAGCGGGAGCGCCCGAAGGGAGTACTAAAGGTCGTAAGCTTGCTGGATGCGTCATCAAGACTTAGTTGCCAAAATCCACTCTTGGCGTCTAGCATGGAGAACACTTTTGGGTCACTGAGTTTGGTGACTACTTCTTTTATCGTTGGTATCAGACAGTGAGACCTCCTGATGGCTCTGTTTCGGTCCTTAGGATCAATGCAAAATTCTTAATTTGTTTGGTTTAACTACTGTGACCATACTTGATACCCAGCCCGTGGGTTCACTTTCTGGAACCAAGATCTCTTTATTTTGGCTTCACCGCTGGATCTATTTCAATTTGGTAAGTTCGAGGCATCCAAGCCCCTCAAAGGCAACCGCAAACTCTTTCAAAATGCCTGTACTATCTAATGGTGACTTGGTGGTTAGGTTGGTTGCTGGGTTACTTTGTGTTACAGAATCAACTTGATGGTTTAACTTGTCATTCACAAGAACTTTCAAGAGCTGCAACTTTTGGCATGATTCAGCACTAAGAAGTGGTTTCACGTCACCGTCCACCACTTGAAACTCTAGGATATGTTGTGAACCACCTCTTGTGCACTTCAGCTTACACTTTCCCACCGGGTATATAACATGTCCATTGTACATGGTTAGTGTGGCTCTGCTCTTTTACAAGTACAGATCATCAGGGTTTCCCTTTGCGCGGCTGTAATCTTTAAGTAGTCGTATGTTGCAAGTAGCTTCACAGTCTAGCTGGAACTTGACATTGGCCCTATCATTTACTTTCATGGCTACATACAGTTGCTTTGGGAATTTGCTGTTGGCTTGCCCTTTGGCTTTGAGAGTGATCCAATATAATGTTTTACTATATCAACAGAATATGTGCTTTCATCATACTCTACTAAATGGAGTCGTTGGTTCTTTGAGTTTTTTCTCTTGCATTTAATTGTAATATGGTTGCAAATACCACACTTCTGGCACTTAGCTCCGTAACCAGGAAATTGATTCTTGTCTCCTGAGTGTTTTCGACTACAGTACTTGCAATTTATGATTGTAACGTTATTCAGTGGTTTCTGATTGTTGGGTGAGGACTAAGCAATCCTTTCTGATCTAACAATTAACATTGTGTATCGACTCACTGGTAATCTTTTGGTCTGCTTTTATCTGTTTCAGTTGCGCTTGAGCGCTTATTTAGAGGGTTAATTCTGGATCTCTCAGTAACCTTTCTCTGACAGTACTGTCTTGGATGCCAAACACCACTGGATCTCGAATCAAAGATTGTTTGAGGGCTCCAAACTCACAAGTTAACCGATAATGTTTTTAGAACAGTGACATAATGATCAATGGACTCGCGCTTTCTTGGTTTCTCGAAAAGAACTCGTAGCGTTCGTATATGGTGTTCTTTCTAGGATTACAAAAGGCATCAAACTCCTCCAAAACTTTGGCTATCTTTGGGTTGTCGTCTTCTTCATTCCAGGTGAACGTGTTGTACACATCAATTGCTTCTTCGCCTATCACAGTTAGCAGTGTTGCCACTCGAGTGGGTCATTCTTTCCCTGCAACTCGCTATTTCGTAATTGTTCCATTTCTGTTTAAACTTCTTCCGCGACGTATTTCCATCCAAAATTCTCAAAGGTTCTGGAGGTGGGAGACCGAGTGGTGTTGTCACGTTTGAGGCGACGTTTGACAACAGATCTTATACGATGGCTTTTATACTTCTTTTCTCAAAACCACTTCACCCTAGACTTACTGTAGTTTGTACTACTTAATGCTGAACAGAAAGTTTATTCAAGTGTGAGCTTGGTAAATATCAGACGACTAGGGCTCAGAAATCCTTTTTCTGAGAGAACGAGCTTGACTTACATCCTCTAGTCGTCTGATATTTACCAAGCTCCCACTTGAACAAACTTTCTGTTCAGCATTAAGTATTTCCATCATTACGATCATATCGTGACTTCCGCTTAGGCAGTACATATGACGGACCTGCACCCTAGCTCACCATCTGAGCCGTGGTAGCTCAATGATTAGAGCGTCTCACCGGTCATGAGAAGGTTGCGGGTTCGATTCCCGCCTAGGCCTCAGAAATCGTTTTTCGGAGAAAACGAGCTTGACGAACATCTTCTAGCCGTCTGTAGTTTGTACTGTTTAAAATTATCCCACTCCTGACACCATGTAACGTGTTTCTTCTTCTCTATTGTCATTATGTCTTACAAGACACCGTGTAATTTGTGGGAAACGCTTCACACCACTTACTGAAGTGATCCATCAAGACTAAACTATAACGATTACCATGCGCAGTTTCAGGAAGGGGCCCATAAAATCCATGGCCCAAAATATGAAAGGTTCACCTACTTCAATATGTTGCAGAGATGCTTTGTTACTGTTTGTGGCATTCTTTCTTTGGGAACAGGGATTACAAGAATTAACAAATGTTTCGACTGAATTACGAATACCGGGCCAATAGAAGCGTTGGCGAATACGATCTTCGGTTCGGGAAATTCCCAAATGTTCAGCAAAAGGACTATCGTGCATGGCTTTGACACAGGTGGAAATAGGTGATTTTGGAATAACAATAACATAATGTGGGTGGGAACGTCTTTTGCCCATTGCGCGCGCTAGTATTCCGTCATGTATGAACAATTTATCATAATGTCGTAGCATTTTACGAAAGTATGGGTCGTCTGATCATTGCCTAGCGCTGGACTTAGGGCGATTATCTAATTTTAGAGCGCGTAATTGAGCAAGGCTTGGGTCTGCTTGCTGTGCGTCACGAATGTTAATAGCCGAATTTAGAGTTAGCGCGCAAGTTTTAATCGCATCAAGCTGCGATTTCCTTATCGCCGCCGGTGTAGGTGTTAGTCTAGATAAATCGTCGACGTTGTCGTGCACGCGACCTGATCTATGTTTTACTTCAAAGTCGAACTCTTGGAGATCCATTAGCCAGCGGGCAACTCGCCCTTTAGGCTCCATGGAGTGGAGCCAAGACAGAGGATTGTGGTCTGGGATGATAGTAAATTTACGCCCTAATAAATAAACACGGAAATGCTGTGTTCCAAATTGAATAGCAAATGCTTCTTTTTCAGTTGTGGAGTAATTCATTTCGCGCGGAGATAAAGTTTTAGATGCGTAAGCAACAACGTGTTCGCGTCCGTGTTCGTCCATCAGAGAAAGGACAGCGCCAAGACCTACGTTTGAAGCGTCGGTGTGCAACACAAATTTGCGATTAAAATCCGGATACCTAAGAATTGGAGCGGAACAAAGAAGTTGTTTAAGTTTGTAAAAAGCCGATTGACATTCTTCGGTCCATGCAAATTTATTCCAATACTCCTTTGATGTAAGTTTTGTCAGAGGTTGAGCAACTGTAGCATAATTTGGAGTGAAACGCCTATAGTATCCGGTTAATCCTAAAAAACTACGAACTTCTTTAAGGCTAGAAGGAGAAGAAATGTTTTTAACTGCTTCGACTTTTGTAGGGTCAAGTGAAACACCCTGTTGATTGATACAGTGACCTAAATATGTCACCTCCGGTGACGCAAACACACACTTTTCTAATTTCACACGCAAGTTATGTTTACGAAATCGAGTTAAAACGGTTTTCAAACGGTCGTTGTGTTCTGCTAAATTCCTGCCGATTACAATCACATCATCGAGATAGCAAAGACAAATTTCGAACGTTAACCCAGATAGAATTACTTCCATCGCACGTTGGAAGGTTGCCGGAGCTGTTTTTAGTCCAAACGTCATTCGACTAAATTCATATAAGCCATTTTGAGTTACAAACGCAGTTTTCGCGCGATCTTCTGGTGAAACTGGAATTTGCCAGTAGCCCGAACGAAGATGAAGAAAACTAAAATATTTTGCGTCTTTAACGCTGTCTGAAAGATCGGAAATCAAAGGCAATGGGTGGCTGTCACTGAGAGTAATTTGATTTAACTTGCGGTAATCGACACAGAATCTCAAATCGCCGTTCTTTTTTCTAACTAATACAATTGGATGGCTAGAGTAGAAGATGAACTCGGGTGAAGAATAGTGATGTAATTGCTGCTCCGAGTGACGAACCATACCGGACAAGTAGAGAAAACTCTGCTTGGCCCGGCAGGGATTCGAACCAAAAGTAACATCAATTTCGCAACCACCTCCCAACTTGACCTGTGACTCAGTTGGTAGAGCGTCGGACTAATAGACCGAAGGTTGCGGGTTCGAATCCCTGCCGGGCCAAGTAGAGATTTCTCTACTTGTTCGGTATGGTTCGTCACTCTGAGTAGCAATTACATCATTATTCTTCACCCGAGTTCATCTTCTACTCTAGCCATTTAATATCAGATTGTATTTAAATGTCCCGATATTGAAGAAACTAGATCGTGTTTCGAAATATCAAGAGCCGAAGTAACATCAATTTCGCGAC
>JBAHVQ010196625.1:0-13811 GCA_036872915.1 Nanipora kamurai
CACGCTTTTTTACCTGATTTGCATTTTATATCTGTAGAACACGATCATCACCACAAAATAAAACAATAAACAAAAGCCTAGTCCTTTTAGAATCTATAAACAATCGTCTAACACTGACAAACGACTAAACCGATTTTACGACTGCCTTGACAAACCAACATCATGTTGGAAAGAGATCACTGTCGAATACTACCAAAAGCAACTTTAAGACTGTCCACTTGTTTTTCAAATTTTTGATTCATAATAGTAATCTAACTCAAGGCAGTCGACGAATGGCCCGAAAGAACGGGTGCTAAGCAGACTAGCCATTGGCAAAGTGTTGTAAATATTCGGTTGCTTCGGATAACTTGAATTAAACGGAGATTATGTAAATATAAACCCGACGACGAGCGACAAGTAACGCTGAAAGTACAGCTACTAGATAGGGCAATGATGGATCGCAATACAACACATTTCCCACTCAATACATGAAAGAAATCGAGAGCAACAACGTGAAGAACATAAACAAGAAATATCACTCACCTCTTTGGGATTTTGACTGGGTCCCGTCGGTTTCTCTTTCCTCTTTATTCCTTCCAAAGCCTCCTTCGTGTACCCCAAAATCAGCTTGCCATCCGAAAACCGACGGAACTTTGGAAAACGAACCATTTACTTCGAAAATATACCAAAAGAAATCCTTCGCACTCTACGAAGTAAACCGAGGAACGAGAGCCTTGACAACGCGAGCATGGCAACGAATGTTGGAACAGCCAAACAAGCTGATTGGTCAAATTGTGGAACAAAGAAAGGATACGATTGGTTGAAGCTTGCTCGAACCTTAGCCTGGTCCATGCGCAACAGCTGGGGCATGATTTTCTCTGCAAGGGGCAAAAAGGGGGTAAAAAAGGGGCAAAAATGGGGCGTGTCGCGCGCCTTGTTCTGGGACGAGGAAGTGGGAAATTCAAAAGTGGAATCTTTGCATAACAATGGAAATGGCCATTTTGAAAATGTTTTCACATATTTCTGCTTCTGAATGTATTCGCTTTCACATTCTGTCGTTTTCTTCAAATTACCTCCAAATTTTCTTCTAAAAATTCCTTTATTCAAATTATTTTCTGACAGAGTATAGTAAAAAGAATTTTTTTCTTTTATTTATTATTTAATTCATAATCTCGTATAAAAGAAAGAAGCTTCATTGCATGTTATTCTGAGCTTCCTTCTTTGCTTTCCTTTCAGCAAATTTTTGTTTAAGCCACTCCTCCTTTGTTATTTGGCCAGTCACATTTGGACAGTAGGTCTGGCCTAAATACTGGGAGTAGCCAGTTTCTTTAGTTTTTAGCCTGCCACACTTTTTACACGTATAGGCAAGCCGCACTTTTTTGGGTGAAGGAAGGCCTTGAATTCTTGATTCTTCTTTTTTACGCATTAATGCCATCTTTTTTCTTCTCCTCCGGGCAGTTGTTCTTGGCCCTATCAGAGAAATAATATAAAAAGGAAATGTCAGATTAATAGATATTTGTTAAATAAATGAAACGTGATCGATCATATAGGAATTCACACTTTGTTATAACTAGCCTAACATGAATTTACCCTGAGTACTGTCTTCTGCTAATGGTTGCTGGTGACTGGTAGAAATGATCAGCTCTGGCTTTTCAATTTGCAACGGGTGGGTTGAGGTAGCAGTAGCTATTATTATGGATGATGGTGATGGTGTTGCTTGATACACACTAGCTCAAGAAGTGGCTCAGATGCTGCCAAAGGTGGTTCAGGGATGCCCGGCAACCCTTGGAGCAACAAAGCCACCTCATTGTACTTTAGTACGACCACGTTCCATTTGGAAAGGTAATGGTCACCTGGTCTTTTGGCCCGTTTCTCTACTGCTTGATCACACGGTCGTAGGCAGATTGCCTCCACAAGGCGACTCTTAGATGGACTTTGAGCTGGCTGCCCACCACTCACAAACGATCTAAAATTGAGGGAAAAATCACTGTGACCGTTAACTTGAAATCTTAAGTGTGTTTTCAAACAATTTCAAAAATCCCATGTCCTTAAACAGTGTAATATGGCCTCAATACAAAATAGACCAGCACAGTGCCAAAATACCAGATAACTAGTAGTTGATTTTTTAATCCGACTCCATCGTTTGAGACGTCAGCAACAGGTTATCTTGTGTTTGGCAGTTGACAACCCTTGAACCATTTCTGATCGTTATATAACGCACATCGCCATTGCTTCAATACCAACGTGTCCAGACTTCTTTTTCTTCAGAAATCTTCCTTTGCTTTTTTTGTACTTTTTTGCTAAGGTTAATGGCTTTTTATCGTACTCATCCAGGTTAAGATAAAGTCGCTTTATTTCCTCGACCTGTCTGTTTGTCACATGGCCATCCAGACCAAGCAGAGCATCAGCAAGTTTAACAACTTTATCCCAACCTGTAATCCCTGCTGCATCGACTGCCATCTGGTTTTCATCCTGAAAATACCAAAAACACCCAAAAAAAGATTTACATCGGTGACATAATAGTGAAAACTATTTGCCATTAAATACATACTACCAAAAACTTGGATCGTAGCGAAGCAATTGCAGCAAACACATTTACTGTGAGATTCACTATTAATACAGTACGTCGGCTTCACTATCATTTGCTGTCTTCAGGGAGTGTGATGGTTTCATCTGGGTCCAAATCACTTTGCAGACATTCTATTTCACTGGAATGCTCTTCAAAGTCATCCTGAAATACCTCATCTATTTCTTTGTCAAGTTCCTTTACCACAGGAGAATCACCAGACTGGGATCGCAAGTATTCCATACCAATGATTTCGCCAGTGTAAACAGCTGGAGTAGAGAAGCTCGGCAAAAAGGGTTCACCCATGACTTCTGTTGAAAGTGAATTCAGGCGATGCTTCAGTACAATGTCAAAGCTTCGTATACCAGGGACGTCTTCCAGGCTGTCGTCGGACCGTTGCATATTCCACCTCACCAAACCCTCTGAGATATGCTTGGAAAGCAACTGCACTTGCTGATGTCCCTATCATTAAAGATCGGAATTAAGTTTAATTCACGTCTTACAGTATACTATATGTACGGACCTGAAGGTATGCAGTCAGTTCAGTCGAATTACAAGGAAGACATGTGGGATTCAAACCCATAATCTCTTCAGATATGCCTTTTTGAAACAACTCAGAGCTGAACGGTAGCATACCTTAATACTTAAATACAGTGTCAATCACTAATTCAGTAAATTTATCTCCACTGTTCCTCACCTGGTATAAACCTTGCCAAATGGAGGTGGAAACTCTAGTGAGGTTGTCCCACGAGCACACCCGTACACAGGAAGCTGTCGTCCACCTTTCTGGATGTGTCCAGTTATGGTATACAGGGGAATTCCAGGAGGGTCCTGAATGCAAGAAACATGGCGCTGCTGTCCTGGCCAGATCTCAGTCAGCATCCCATCCCTGAACAAGGACACACCGAGAACATCAGTTGCACCAGACATTGTCTCAAACAAAGCTCCAAGTAGTGCTTCTGTTGCTTTGGTAACCCTTGTCCTCCTCCTGCAATGCTTAGCAAGTTCCGTCTTCCCAGCAGCCTTTCGAACAGCATCAGAAGATGGAGCCCTGGTACCACTAGCCACAAGTTCTCCTCGCTTAGCTGCATATAATTCATGAAGGTCTTGTGGATCCCACTCATATATGCACCGTGAAAGACTAGCCATGAATACAGAATATAAAGGGTGGCTTTCACTAGTGCAACCAACAGCAAGGCGTCTCACAAAATGAAATATTTCAAGGCGGATCACCAGATTCTTCCAGGCAGAGAACAAAACTTGATACTTTGTACCACCTTCCTGAACACCACAACACTTACGGTCAGTGTACAGGAGTTCAGGAGGAGGCATACCTGCCTTGGAAAATCTGTTGATCAGCCCATTCACTATCATTAGGAGAGATGCAACGCTCTTCGATGTTGTAACGACAGAGTTAACGCTTTAGTTCCCAGGTTTTTTTGGCGTAATTGGAAAGCTGATTGACATGCTTAATTAAAATTTGTAACAACTGGTTTGAAAATTAATTTTCCAGCCCAAACTTTTTTTTTCTTGTTTTTAGGCATTTTAAAGTTTGTTTACCAACGCTTTGCCACTTGTATATATTAATTCCCTTTTCAAAAAAAATAAAATCAAGCACACAAAATGTACAAAACTTACATTTTTTTACATATTTTTTATAATTGTCATACTCTAGGGTGTTTATACCATCCTATACAGTTCTAAAACTATTAAATATACATTCAGCATGATAATAGCTTTCTAAAAATATATATGTCACATAGGTAACTATTTTTTTATAAATGAATATTTTACTTCTAAAATGGTCCATTCTAATGTCAGTTTCGTATTACATTTCAACATGGCAGAATGATCTAATTTCCACAGCGTTTTCTTACTCCAAATTTCAATCTAATCTGCTCTTCACTTTACATTAGTTACTAAATATGCTAAACATGATGAAAGAAAAGATATTACAACTAAATGGTCAAATTAACGAGTGTGAAACAGTGGAAAACATGGTGCTGCACATAAACCGACATTGCATTCTGCACAGCCATAGCAGGACATTTTCCTCTTTCCTTCTTTGGAGCAAACCACACACCCTCTTTCAGTTCTCTTGCCATTTTCCTTCATTGTTAGGAGGTCAGGAAAATGCCTCTCCACAAACCTGGCTGTGTTGTCTATTGATGGTCGACCTCCAGCCTTTCTGCTCTGGACGTCCCCCACAAGCTCTTTTGCCAAACTGACCTTGAATGATTTCAGTCGCCTGTTACCATGGTTCAAGGATGACTTCTCCAGGATATGGCTGTTGATCACTGCACGGTATACCAGATCAAAAAACAATCTTGTCCACCATTTCTTTGTGTACAAATTGATAGAGTAATATGATTTGACCTGGTCATTTCTGTCAACACCACCCATAAATTTGTTGTATTCCTTGATGATTTCAGGGCATGGGACATCTTCCTGGGCTCCCTCCTTCATCCTTCTCTTTGCTAAAGAGACATTCTCAGTGGGGGTACCAGTAACAGTCCCAGCAACATGAACTGGTTTCTTATCCATCCACGTAACCATGGAGATAGGGCTATTTGAACGCCAATCCATGTCACCTCTAGCCATGGACTTTATCATAACTTTGCTAAAAAGCTCTTTGGGAAAATTCTTCCTTCGTGGTCTTACAGTACCACAACACAGTGTTTTGTTACTGTAGAGATCTTCAATCAAGTCAAGGGATGTTAAAAAGTTATCAAAGTATATTTTATGATAATTGCCATAAATTTCTTTGGACAAATTAGTCACCACGGCATATGCCAATCCATTTTCAACTCCACCTTTATCCTTTCCAGAATAAATATTGAAGTCACACAGATACCCAGAGTGACTATCTGCTCTGCACCACATTTTTATCCCTCTCTTGATTGGCTTCATTGGCATGTATTGCTTCAGTACGGTTCTGCCCTTGTACTTTATCATAGCCTCATCAATACTTTGCTCACAGTGTGGGTGATATTGCAGTCTAAAGTTGGTCGTCAGGCTTTCAATAAATGGTCTTACCTTGTGCAGCTTATCATAGCTTTCATCTTCTCTTTGAGGCATGGTAGCATTATTCAAGTCCAGGTATCTCAAGATTTCTTGAAACCGGGCCCTTGCCATAATGCAGGAAAAGGCAGGTACAGGCAGTATCCAGTCATCTTTCCAGTAATCTACAGTTGCTGGGAGTTTATGGATACTCACTGCCATTATAAGCCCTAGCGAAGCTTTCATTTCAGCTGGTGTAACTTCTTTGTTATTCCATTCTGATGAATCTTTCCCTGCCCTTCTAAGGATTGCCTGGCATACAGATTGGTCTCATTCACAATTTGGGAGACCATGTGGTTGCTGACCAACAATAAAAAGAAGTCAACAGCATCTTTTTCTGTCGACATCACTGTTGATGGCCCAGTAGGTTGATCAAATTTATACTTATCGCCAGGAAAAGCATTGACATTCTTTGCGTGACCGGAGAAGGGAAATGACAGCATTGTCACAAGCATACTTGTATGTCATAGTGACAGGGAATGACAACCGGATGCCATCAGGAAGCTGTTGCAGTAGCCTGTGGTCCCAGGTGATGAAGGTACCACCACAACCCTTGCAAAAGTGGTACTCTGCAGCCAAGTAGTAATAGTCCTTGATGTCCAGGACTAAGCGTACCCTAGGGTACAGCCCTTTGGACTGCAGAGTCCTTGATATGTTTTTGCATTTTGGACAGTGGAGGACAATATCCCACATCTTTTTTGGCATCCACAGGAGCAGGCGCCTTAAGAAATATCCCTCTGGACTTGGGACTACGGTGGAGTTTGGGGGTGGTGGAGAAGGGGGATGCCACCAGTTTTTTAACAGCCAAATAAGGTTTCCCTTGCTGGCAAACATCACCTTTCCAATCCAGCACTGATCTTCATATGCCATGTTTTTGGACCACTGCTTGGGCAATCTCAATGAATGATCAATATTATGCTTTTTGGGAGACTATAATGTGAAAAATAAAGTGAGAAATCCTCAGACAACCCAGTGTGATACAATTCTTTGTCAACACATTTTTTGAGTTTTTCTCAAATAAGAACTTCCTCACTTCAATGATCTTAACACAGAAGTTTATAAAGAAGGATTAAATTTGTTACCTCTTTATCCGCAGGCTGCGGTGATTTATTGGTTGAAATGCATGGAACATCTTTGCCTGATGTGGCTGGTTCCAGGCGGACTGGCTATAATAAGAAACAGGTACAACATCTGAACAAACAGAACAATTAATTTTTTGTAACTTTCAAATGCCTCATACGACAGTACAACAAATATTTCGTCACAGCAAAATTTTAACAGTCTTAAAATAGACCAAGATCACAATAGACAACACACTATGAAGTAAACACAGTAACAAACAGATAGAGGACCAGTAGATGGCTTGAAAAACTATAACTTTAACCAAGTATTAAAGAAATCAAAGGTATTGTTAGCTTCTGCTTCAGTTGCTGTTTTAGGAACATAAACAACCTTAAAGATGGTCAGCAATTAAACTGATTGTTGTGATATTAATATCAACGCAAGTACCAAAACCTAATAATTACGGTGTAATGACTGTGGGAACACAAGCTACGTGGACAATGAGAATTTATCTGGTATGATTATACTTACCATAACTACATGAAAGCCACAGGAGCACTTCACTGCATTGCCAAAAACATCCACCTTGGCTTTCCCAAATGGACATATTTTTATGGTATCCCTCTTCTTTGCCCACTTTGAGTTTGGAGGAGGAGAATTTCCTCTGCTAAATTCAAATTTGCCTTCTGCAAAGAGCTTAAGTCGCCTCCTCCATTCACTATCGGACAGACCCTCCTTTGGCATCCTAAACTAGCAAATATTTTGAACAACCATAAGAACATAGCATGAAAATCTTTTGAAACAAAGATATAATATTCTGTTGTAAACAGAACATCAGAGAGAGCCATCACTGCAATAAAACAAAAGACATCAGACGAATACAAACAAGGTCGAAAGTCAAGCGTCACAGACTGTATGTGTAAGGCGAATTTGAATACGATTAACATCTCATGAATATTTACGATTTCAATGTTAAAGACAGGAATAATGAGTCGTTTACCTTCGAAAGATTTCTTCTTATCTTCTGTCACATCGTTCCTGTCACGTAATTGTTGACTTCAGCATTTGCTTATCCAACACAAAAACGCAGTGAAAAACTGCCGTTTTATAGGACTGAAATTTCCGCCATTGCAAGTGAACTCCGAACGCCACGCGAAGCTAGTACCAGCCCTAATATGACTGTTCGAGCGTCCCAAAATCCCAGAATCTCAATATTCCAGAGAAGAACGCGTAGAAATTAGCACAAAAGCTCCCAATCATTCTTCTCTGTTGATAAAACGGAAGGAGGGTGTTTCCCTGTCGTGGATACAGTGATCTTTGACGTAAAAGGGGAATTCCCTGATTTGGGAGCCTTGTAGATGTGAGAAGAGTAATAAGTACTTAACCCAGTTCATTGCCCACATTTGTGGCCCACAAGGCTCTGCGAGCACCGTGTCCAGCAAGTTTCTTCACAACCTATGAAAGATTAATGTAAATTACTAATTATATTACTGATTAGTTTATCTATTGATTTATAATTTATATCATCCAAATTTGTATTATATCATATTTTTTATTTTTACATTTTATTGTATTTTTAATTTATATTAATTTATTATTTAATTTATTGTATTATATTTATTATATTATTATTATTATATTATTATTATTATATTATTATTATTATATTATTATTATTATATTATTATTATTATTTTATTATTATTATTATATTATATTATTATATACGTTATATCATATTGCTAATAATTTATTTTATACAGATAATCATATAATTGTATAATTAAGGATTTACAGATCGACAGAGATATTTGAAATTTGTACAAAGCATTGCATAACTCAACAGCAAGTGCAATTTGGCACAATTTTCAAATACCAGTACCATACATTCTCAATTGTACAAGCAAAATAGCATGATTGCTATAAATAGGCAAGGTATGACCAATCTGTCAAAGCCTGGTAGAGGACTTGAACCTCTAACCTTCAGATAATATATCTGATGCTCTTCCAGTTGAGCTAACCAAGCAGTTGACTGAATTCATTGGCTGCCACTACCACTTGATAGTTAAACAACGATGAATTGAATACTTTACCTTGTTTGTCGAGTCTATATTCAGCACACTACCAAATGTTGATGTTACAGATGCCTTCACTTCATCCAGTCTGGACAGGACATCTTGGCAATAAGCAGTCAACAGTCAGGCGAGCTTTGGCGAAGGAGTTTGACTGGGTGGTTCTTCAATATAGGGGAGGAGGACTACTTGCTTGGTTTGGACCCTTGCAAATCCTTGCCAGTCAGACAGATGGGCACATTTGCTTAGCCAAGCTTCATTGTGCTGCTCTGACAACTTTTTCTGCAATTGGGTAGAGCTATTTCCCAATCCACACTGCCGTAGAAGTCGCACAATTCTCATGTCACATGCATATTTGTATGTGACCACAACAGGAAATTGAAGCTGGTGTCCAACGTCCAGTTGATGAATAATTGCAGGGCTCCGGCTATTCAACCTCCTTTTGCACCTTGAACACTCTAAGTATTCTGCAGCTAGGATGTAAAAATCATCAATGTCCAGGACCTTCCTCACACGTCAGTACATACCAGCACTTGTCAACTCATTCTTGTTGCAGGTACTATGTGGAGTGCTGTTTGACCTGCCACAGCTTTCGTCATCAGCAGGAAAAAATGTTGGGCAAAATATCTTTCATGGCTTGGAGGCTGCTTCTCAACAAGGGAGGGCTGAGCAGGGTATCACCACATCTGCTTCACCCTGTTGTTATCAAACACACATTTTCCTTTGATGGACACCTTAAAGAGAGCCCGGGATACCCACTGGTGATTGATCTTTGATAGGGTCTGTTTCCAGCCATCGGGAAGGTTGATTTCCATGGGGTTGTCTGGCAACGCTTTCAGTAAATGTGGTACTGGTACCTGCTCCTCAATTCTACAGTACACAAATACTTTTATTGTACTTTCAAATCATTTCGCTGATAATTATAAATTAAAATAGACATTCTAAACACATGCGGCAAACTGTTATAATGTATAATAATCGCCTTCATGTTCTTCGGTTGGTTTCTCAAAGGTAGAGGAGGTAGTATTACTGGGCAGTGAAGACAAAATCCTCGACTCAATGACAACAACATCGGAGACAAAGCTCATCATCTTCCATATCCAGACAAGTATTCCTGGCTAAAATGCAGTGGAAATTTAATTTAACAAACTACACAAATAAACAATAATAATAATAACAACAGTGTGATAAACATCAATATCAATAATAAAACAAAAACATGTTAAAAACAAGAGTAGTGAAAGTCTAGCATACGACAAAAAACAATCCCAAATGCGACACACATGTCTTCGATTTCTGCTTGGACATGATGCTCTTCACCTTTGCTTCGAGGGCTCGTGCATTTAATTGCCGACCGGGTCTCACAAGAGATGAAACTGATGATGTGTTGGCTAGACAAATAATACAAATAACTAATACAAACAACATACGAAATACTGGGAGAAAAAAAAGAAATACAACAAAAGGATATGCTGTATTAACGAAGTCGAAGGGCATGATCATGCCTATCACTATACACAGCTACTCCGAACACATAAACTCACGTGGTCTTTTTACCTTGGCTCGATGCAGCTTTCTTCAGTCTCTCCTTGGCTTTCAACTCAACTACTTCCTTGCCCTCACGAAAGCTAGTGAGGTATTGTTTAAAGTTCCGTTTGTTCTGGCTGAGAGGAGCAGTTGTTGTTTCTCCTCGCATGTTATCGACAAGCCAGGCAGCGTAGCCGAGATCATTTTCCACCAACCATAGAAACGATTTGCCCCTAAAAATACCAAACTCAAGGGTATACTGCCCAAGTACCACCAATTCATTGTTGGCATCGCCTCCGCGCCGTTTTACTTCGGCCAAGGCACGATGTTTGGTAGAAGAAGCAAGCTGACACGGACTAAGGGCTCGTCGCCGATTTCCTTGATTTTCTTTGAATCGTCTTGCTTCCTCGTTATAATTTAGCCTCAGTTCACCGTTGCTGAGTCGTGTAAATTTTGGCAACAAACCCTGAAAGCATACGAGCGATATTTATAGCTTTACAAACAAAGAATCACGAAGGGAATTTGACTGAGTCATGACTTCCGTCTACTTTCAATCGCTACGCTTGACGGGTCAAACCTTCATTCAACAGCCGAATAATTAATAAACCGCTCATGAATAACAACAGCAGTGATAAAAATTACAGCCACATTGCTAAAGCAACAAATAATTTCCATTCGAACTGAAAAAAGTGACAACTATAACTCCCACTCCTTACCTTATTCGACGCCATTATTCCCGAGACTCGAGCAAATGTTCTCTACCACACACTAGAAGGTGTTTCCCGTACCAACCAATCAGAGAGCCAAAGTTTTGGAAAGATTTGGAAAACGTTTGGAAAATAAAGAAATTTCATTGGTCAACTTTTGGGAAATTTCTTATCTCATTGGTCAACTTTTGGAAAAATTTCCCAATGTTAGCCTCGAAGGTCAGCTCAAACTTAGCGCAAAAGCTGAGGGATAATCTTCTCATCTAGGGGGGCAAAAATGGGGCTTGTTGCGCGTCTTGCTCTGGAAATAGGAAGCCGGAAATTCAAAAGCGGAATCTTGCCAAAAACAATAAAAATTGCCATTTGCGTGTGTCAATGAATGTGTTTTTGTTTGTTGCTACAACTGAACGAATTTGCTTTCATAATTTGTCGTTTCCTTCAAATTTCCTCAAATTTTTCTCTTAAAACTGCTTCTTTTGAATTATTTTCTGACGGACTAAAGTAGCAAGCATTTTTTCTTCCATTAATTATTTGGTTCATCAATCGTATGAAAGAAGAAGCTTCATCGCCTGTTATTCTTGGTTCCTTCTCAGAGATATTTCTTTTAGTAAATAAATGAAACGTGATCGATCACACAAGGAGTTCACAGTTAGTTACAACTAGCAACTGAATTTACCCTGAGTAGTGTCTTCTACCAATGGTTGCTTGTGACTGGTAGAAATGATCAGTTCTGGCTCTTCAATTGTCAACGGATGGGTTTAGATGCAGAACAATTTCAACTGAGTCTCCTTATAGAGGCAGCTGTTGATGATAGTGTTCCTTGGGGCATTGTACTTTAATACGACCACTTTCCATTTGGAAAGGTAAAGGTCACCTGACCCTTTGGCCCGTTGCTCTACTGCTTCATCGCACAGTCGTAGGCAGATTGCCTTCACAAGGCAACTGTTGGAGGGACTTTCAGCTGGCTGTTCACCACTCACGAATGGTCTAAAATTGAGAAAAAAATCACGTCTTAAATTGTAATATGGCCTCAATACAAAATAGACCGGCATGGTGACAAAAAAGCAGAGAACTAGTAGCTGATTTTTCACACTGACTTCTTCACTTGTTTGTTGGCGGTACGCAACCCTTGAATCATTTCTGTTTGTTATATACCGCCTAATTTCTGTTTTTTATGTACGTTGCCATTACCTCAATACGAACATGTCCAGACTTTTTTTTTCAGAAATATTCCTTTACCTTCTTTGTACTTTTGGGCAAAGGTTAAGGGTTTCACTTGGCATCCAAACCAAGCAGAGCATCAGCAAGGTTGGCAACGTTATCCCAACCTCGAATCCCTGCTGTATCGATTGCCATCTGATTTTCATCCAGTAAATACAAAAGAAAACAAAAGATGTACATTAGTGGCACAACAGTGAGAATTTGTTGCCATTAAATACATGCTACCAAACGTTGGAGTGCCAGCACCATGTGCAGCAAGTTTTACAATCGAACAACATTTGATTAATGTATATGTACACTACAAATATACATTTGATAACTATCTTTGCCACTTCTATCCAACCAATTAATCCCAAACCTGCCATAATTTAAAAATCAATTCATATACATATACATATACTGTATATATACATATACTTATACATATACATATACGAATACATATACGAATACATATACACATACCGTAATTTCCGGCGCATTACCCGCACTTGATAATTTTGTCAAAATTTTGACATAATATTCATCAGATTACCTGCACCGTCGCATTACCCGCACCAAAAATTTATAATAAATATATAAATCAAATCTATTTGTAAGCTGGCAGCATCGTAGCCTGCGTTAAGGACCAGTAATTTAACGCACACTAAAAGGAGCGCAGAAAAATTACTACGTAAATAAAATTTTTAATGTAAGATCTTTATTTAATTTATAAAAAAATAACGGCAACATTATTAAAGTTCTGTATTTCGAACCCATTAAACTCTTCATCCTCAGTGTCACTATGAAAAAGTTCAAGAAATTGTTCATTATTCACAGCTTGTTCACCAACATCAGATTCAAGTTCAGCATCACCATCGTTATTAATGATTTCTTCTTCAACTTCTGTATCCGACTCAACGCCAGCTGGGTTAGCAAAAATTCTTGCCTTGCGAAACCCATTTGTAATTGTTTGAATGCTAACAGCTTTCCAAGCTCGCATTACCCAGCTGCATACTTCGGTATGACTGACTTTCCTCATCTTTCCCGTTTGTGTAAACGTATGAATGCCGTCTGACATCCACTTCTTCCACTCTTCCCGGACATGGTTCTTGAAAGAGCGATTTACGGACATGTCAAGTGGTTGACGCTTTTTCGTTAGACCTCCTGGAATAACAGCTGTGGTAGTCTTGTGCTCGTTTTTATTTGTTTGTCGTAGAGCGTGATCGACGTGGGCACTGAAGCTGTCGAAAATTAACAACGAAGTACGACGAAAATTAACAACGAAGTACGATTGAAAAAGTCAACAGGTCTTGCACGCCAAACTTTTTCCCTCCAAACTACCATTCCTACACGATCCATTCATCCTTTTTTATGGCAATGCACAACAACACCATCAGGAATACGTTTTTTCGGCATTGAGGCTCTTTTTAATATAACCATTGGTACATACGTACATATATATATTACATATATACATATATATATATATATATCTTACATATATATATATATATCTATATCTATATCTACTGTATATCTATCTATATATATATCTATATACACTGGCGCTCAAAAAGAACTGCTCAAAGACAAGTTAGAATGATGTGATATGAAAGTAACTATGACCCCAACATA
>JBAHVQ010196657.1:0-13809 GCA_036872915.1 Nanipora kamurai
TGGGACATCAAAGCCAATTGCCAGAGTGCTCAAACTGCGAGCAGTGAGCGTGCGCACAATGCAAAGCGGCAATGACTATATATATCTATCTATATATATTATATATATCTATATATATATCTATATATATTAACAATATATATATTATATATATATATATTAACAATATATATTATATATATGCTATATATATATATATATTAACTATATATATGTTAATTTAAATATATATATATATATGTAAATGTATATACATATTTATGTATAAATAAAAGGGTAAACTGGTTCTCCGGATTGTAATTTTATATTAATTATATGTATATAATTAAATTATACGTATATATATAATGTAATTATATGTAAATATGTACTAAATACATATATGTGTTTAGATACATGCGTGACATACGCTTATATTTCATGAGCCTTTATAGAATTAGAAAGGGCGGCAACTTTATTCTGAAAGGTTTTCCTCGAAATAAAATAAATAGAAAACAACTCTGAGCTATAGATAATATTGTTGAACAACGGTTACATAAGAAACTGAAAGACTTTGAAAAATCTATCAAAAGTACCTCAATAAGAAATAGTTGATTGATAAGCTCCATTCATCGCCTTATCAATCATCCGGGGGTATATTATAACGCAATAACAGCGTGGAATTATTCGTTGCATTGTGTTGTCCTTAGTTTTGCTTTTATAACTCAGTCAGGACAGCCTGGACGTAAATGGAGTACTTAAACGTCATTTAATAAGGAAAGAACTCCACATCATTAAAATTTATAAGATAAAACTCTTCCTGACAAGATTATACAATTAATTTAGAACATATGGCGGACAAAAATAAAACCGACACAACAGTGTATGCACGTAATACAATCCGAACCATTTTCTGCGTAGACAACTAACAAAGGGCAGCCGAACCAAAGTAATATTACCTTGGATCTTCATCTGCGTAGAAAAGAAACAAAACATTCTAACTCTTAAGGTAAATCAAACTTATCAACCGCTGATAAATCAAGACTATATATGGTTAGGCTTTGAGTTTAGGTCGAGGATAGGATTGAGAATTACACGAAGAGGTTTTAAGATTGGAGGTTAAGTAGGATTTGTCTGCGTGGAAAAAGATAGAATTTTGGATTGAGAAGGGACAAGGTGTTCGGTAACAGATTTTAATTCTATCATTCAAAGTGAAAGAAATTGCGGCTGGACAGACCAGAGGGATTACGTAAACTAGAGTGAAAACACGGATTGAAGGAATGTATAGCTATTGTAAACTAAAAAGGTAGCGATGTAGAATAACAACAATGAATCATATCTGCGAAAGAAATCACAAAATGAAACTGAAGAGTTTAAGAGCTAAAGGAAACTACAACTGTAATGATGGTAGATAAGAAACTTGAATTTTATCATTGCATGAAAGAAATCACTGATTAAATTATTAAAGCTATAGATAACTGGAACGGTGACGAATTTAAATAAAACTTTGGAAGATTGCCATTAAAAAAAGTCAATTCAATTAGAAATCTTACCAAGTACAGTGAGGAGGTCAACGCGTAGGCATTGATGACGTATTTTTGAATCAGCCAAAACCAAAACAAAGGCAATGGTTGGAATTCTTCAATGTCGGTTGACTGTTTGGTTCTCAGACTAATCTAGGGAATGTACCCCAACATCTTTTGAGGAAGCTTGAGCCGTAATCTAAAGCGAAAACCGAAACAATAACGGTTATGTAGCTACAAGTTCATAAAAATTCTGTTTATTGCTTTATTATAATTAAATGTATTTGTCTTGGGTTGTATTTGAGTGACCTTCAAGTCTCTTTTTCACTAGTGACGTAGGCATAAGACGATGTACGCAAGCGCAGTAAGTACTTCATGGTAGGTTAACTCCCTTGAACTTCGAAAAAACAAAGAGTTAAATCAACCATCTCAAATTCATTAATAATTCATGAGAAAAACACAAAAGAAATCACGAGACGTGGTTTGGATATCTGAGGAAGAAATTACATAAATTAAGCCGACTTTCACCTCGGTTTTCTCCTCAAGTACTGATTCCTTTGAGATGCAATATCATACACTCGAAAGTCGTGCTTCATCAGATATCCAAACACCTCGAATTTTGTAAGAAACCTCGGCTATAGCCTCGGTTTTCAACAAACTTCTCGGTGTTTGGATATCCTGATGAAACACTTCTCGAGTACGATATATTACATGAAGTGCTTACATGAAGCGCTTGCGTACACCGTTGTGTTTATTCTTATGTCGTTAGTGAATACTAGCCTTTTAACTCTCGCGCGAATGTATGAAGCACCAGAATTGGAAGTCCGGTTGATAGAGGGGTATTCAAAAACCGTGACTTAAGTATTCGAGGGGGGGCGCCTGGCAAACCAATGTGTTGAGGCTGGTTGATAGCCTATTAGGTTACGCTTCTCGCACACAGTTGTTCATCCTGATGTACACAATTCACTCACAAGAGTCCTCAGAACGTATTGCAACATTCGCGAATGAATGATTTTCAGGAAATTAGGGAATTGTGCTTTTATGGTATAATCGCATATTCCAGGGCGACGAATGGTATGCGATACTTATTTTGTATTGATATCACCATCGATAAATGTGAACGCCGTTAAGTTACAGGATAGGATCAACGACCGTTCATATTATTAGAGAACTTTTCAGACGACTCAAAGGGAATAACCCGGTAATCAGTTTTAGGTCTTGCTGGTTGGTATCCCTTGTTTCGATACTTTGACGCCCGTCGTAGAGGAAAAACGTAAGTGTTAAGCCTGGTTTCCATAGATACCGCAAGTGCCTCAATGCTACAGCAACACTACAAAAAGTTGAACTTGGTTCAACTTCTTGCGGTTTACGTGGCTGCGTTTGCAAGTGTCGTAAGTCGTAACGATTGCGGTAATGCGACCGCAAATACTACAAGAAATTGAACCAAGCTCAACTTTTTGTAGTGTTGCGGTAGCATTACGGCAGCACGTGTAGTATATATAGAATCCAGGCTTAAAATAAATATAAATCCCTGCTCAAAACTTACAAATAAAGTATCTTAAACAAGATGTCAATAAACGAAGCAATATAGAAATATCTTACTGCGCAATTTTACCAACATTTCTCAGTACCATCTCGTAACATTTATCATTGTGATGACATTAACAAAGGTTGACTGAATGAATGGTACAAGTAACGTTTCAAGGGACGAAACGTTGGTTAAATGGTTTAGTAAGATATTTCATGTAACTAAAATATGTTTTATGGTTTAAGCATAAAACAGATTTGTGGTTACACCATGTAATTTATTGGCTCTAAACTTTCCGCCCGTCTTTTCGCGTTGTCTTCAACAGAAAGGATGCACGTATTTAGCAGGATGAACGTGTTTATTCATCCTTTCTCTGAAGACCACCCGAGAAGACGGGCCGAAAGCTCAGAACCAGTAAATGACATGGTGTAACCACAAATTTGTTTTATGCTTATTAAAATGTCACAATGTAAAACCACAAACTACGTGTTTTATGGTTTATCATGGCACTTGATCATGACACTTTTTTCCAGCCAAAACCAATATTAATTCCTTGGTGCCAGATTCAGTCACCAGTGACTGATGGAAACTTTAGGATTTTACTCTGGTTAACGCTAGACGGTTTCACTCATCAAAGGGAAAACCCTCTGTTACAGAGAAGTTCATTACCGTAAGGCCTTTCATTTAAATACTGTTTGTATTTCACCTGGGGTTCAACTTAAGAGCTTGTGTCGAGCACTTAAAAGAAGTCAACATTTCAAACGTTTTCTGCTAGTTAGGCGTTTTAAAACCAGACTTATCGACATGTGCGAGCTTTTGGTGACGTTCCTCTGAGATATGGTAAGTTTCAGAGAAAAGAGTGGCTCCACGATCGGAGTCGATTTAGCGTTACTTCTTGACCTGTAACTTCATAGATTTGAACGCCAAGGACTTTCTTGGGAAAGAGCGCGACCTTTCTTATGAGGAGATAGGGAGTGCGACGTCCCTCAACGTTTCGAAAAAAAGGGAAACTTGGAAGAAGAATTGCCATTTTAACATTTTTGAATGAGGGTCTCCAGGAGCTTCCTCTTGATGAGTAAAATCGTCTGGCGTTGGCCAGAGTAAAATGGTAGAGTGACAAAATTGCCTGTGCCCCTTCGGAAGGGTTAACATTGGTAACAATGAAAAGTTTTCGGAAACTATGACAGTGAAATAAACTCTTAAAATTTTTATCATCGCTGAGCTGCTCTGACGATTCAGTTACATGAACTCGGATGCTGAATCAGTGAAGCACTACAAATGACAGCTGATTCGTAGTGATGGGATATACATCAACTGCCTCAGCGGCAAACAGCACGAAAGTTCTGGAGTCGGCGGTTAAAGCCCAGATAGCCTATCCAGACATAAGTCCTAGCGAGAGAACAGCATGATCCATTCTTTGAAAAACCGAACTTTAATTTTATCCACCAAATACCACGGGTGAGTCATAACGTGTAACGAACTGTTTTTCAAGTAACGAGAACGTTTGACTCCAATTTCAAACCATCTGTTGTATGAGTCGAACTACATTCTTTTGTGGTTGAGTAGTCAGCTGGAAATTGGAAAAATAACGCAACAACTAGTTTTTGCCGCCGAGGAAATTTCCCACGCGCGAGTCACGAAAGAGTTGGCAAGCAAGTGCAGACAAAATATGTAATACAAATCCACAATTTTCCATGTTAACCTGATTATTGTGATCAACTCCTATTCACCTGTTGTTTCTACGTTTCTTTTGCGTCATCTGTGTCCAGATTTAGAACGAAGTAGCGAAATAATTGGGAGTTTCCTAACGGTAGTTGTAGTCAGTAGGAAACTACATCTGTTGAAATGTCGCCGAAATTTTAGTTCACTAAATTGTGCTAAACTAGCAGTATCTTACAGAATTATAAAATATTTGAAATCCGTTTATCTGAATATGAAGCTGTCTTTCACACAGTGTTGTCATACTATATTTCGATCCGTTCAAATCATGGGTAAAGCTGTTCAATCACTAGGACTAATACAGACAAGCGATCCGTGCTTCGAACGACCTTCTCAAGTTAAATAATTTATGCCAATATGGATGCTGTAATCTCAAACGTCATCCTTCAGCCAAGAACGTTTAAGCATTTGACCAGTTGTTTCTCGTGGCTGTCCACAGTGGCTCGCTATACCGGCCAGCTGTTTATGGGAAGATTCGCCAGTTTTTGTTGAGATATTTACCTCAGAGCTTAACCGTTTTCCGTTTGGCGTCGACCGTATAATGATCAAGCACATGAGCAGAAATTTTGGCGGGGAAAGGGGTTAGGCTCAAAAATCACCTGTATAGAAAGTTATGTGTTAAATAGTACCTTTTTTACGGTTGTTAGAACCTTCTTGCGGGGTTTGAACCCGACAAACCCCTCGAACCCCCTTCGCTACGTCTATGTAAGCATAAATCGGTTTGGTCAATTAATGATAATAATAGCAATAACAATAACAATGACAATAATAATAAGATTAATAATAATAATAGTAATAGCAATAACAATGACAATGATAATAATAATGATAATAATAAAAATAATGGAGTCTTGCGCTGTGTAAACATAAAGTTAGATGAATAGATTGAGAAAATTGGGATAACGGTACAGGTTGAGGAAGTTGAAAAACGACGCTTCTCAAAACAGCAAGAATACTTAGATGTGTACTAGAAAGCTAGACACTCCAGTGCCACCTTAGTTTACTGGTTGTAGACAGCTGGCACTGATGAATATCGCTTTTGTAGTAAACCGTGTGAAGAAAACGAAATAATAATAGTAATAACAATATTGTGAGATGTAGAAACTCGAGGTTAAGACGAGAATTTTTATGCACACCCGACAGAAAAGGCCGTGGATATTGTGAATGACTTTGTGAGATATTACTTATTAAAATTTTTCACAGGTGGAATTTTGTCGTTCACCGTTTTGATTAGAGAGGAAGAACGACATTTTTTATTCACTAGCGAAGTGCAAATAATAGTAAATGCAATTATTCTTTTATAAACGGTGAGAATGCGGAACCCTAGGCTTCCCTACATTTGAATTTGGCTATAGCAGCAGGCGGTATATTACGATAGCTTCATCACGTTCCGTTTTGGCCGCCAAACTAATTACAATTTATTATTTGAACTTTTTAAAATAGACTATTTATTGTCAAATTTCTTTTCAAGTAAAAAGTGGATTCGAATGAAGGTTACTCCCACATAAGTCCACTTTATTATCTACCAAGTTGAGTACGAAAGTGAGAACATTTACTAACATTTATACAACAATTAAACTGAGAGTAACGGAAACAAATAATCCCAGGCAGAAGAGAAAAATATTTGCTGTATTTGGTCGATCAGTATAGAAACGTATTTACTTTCGGTCTCAATGACAACCCTCGGCCCATGTCCTCGGTCTCGCGAAAATATTTTTCTTATACAGACCTCCCACCCAGTAAATGATACATATGTATTTTCAGTTGGCTTCCCATCAAGGGTTTTCGAGTGGTCACTTGCATCAATTCTTCTCAATTTATCAATGAATTACCAACACGGACTGTGAATTTATGTTTATCCTGACCTCTGTCAACTTCCCCTGTAAGATATCAAGAGAATGCAAATGCGACCAACTGTTACTGTGAAATGTTTTAGTAAGTTAAGCTTTCGTCGTGCAACGACGAACTGGTTCTGATGATGTCGTTGCACAACAAAAGCTTAATTTGTTAAAACATTTCACAGTAACAGTACGCCGCATCTGCATTTTCTTTATATCTTGTTTCTTTATGTTACTGAAGGATACCTTTACTCGGCTCAACTTTCCCTGACTCTCAAACGAAAGTTGACGACCTTTTCCAACATGAGATCAAACAACTTATGCCAACTACGTGAGCAGGATTCTTAGTTGACTGAAGCAAAGTTTCCATATCATTTACCAAGTCCGTAACCAGCATTCAGAAATCGAGTCAGTAGGAATAGCGTCGGACTTGTGTGGCTTAAGTCAGACGCTATTTCGTCCCACAGAAGTTCAATACAACGCTATTTCTTACTGATTTGGTTGACTTAAGAACAATTATTTTTTTCTCTATCCGTTATCCTTCCAAATCATTCTGATTGACTGACAAGCGGCCCGGCTTTTTGCGGTACTGACCTCCCAAGGTAAAACAAATCGAAAATCCTTCGGAAAAGAGCATATTTGAACAAAAATATGGCGAAAAGAAATGTTATTTACCAAACTTGGTCGGTCCATACAAGAAAACTTTGCCCTCAGTCTTGACTGTACGGACGTCAAGCTGTGTCCTCGGTGTGTACTGTCAAGACTTCAGTTAAAGTTTTCCCTGTGCGGATGTCACGTTTTTTAAATAACATATATTTACGAAGTATTAAAAATCAGAATTTATTTCCCACTGATTCGATTGACTCAAGTTTCACCCCGACGAAGGGCCTTCGCGCGAAACATCAGTATTTTCTATACTAAGTTTTGGCTGTTTCTTTACCTATTTGGCTTTGAACTCGTCGTTCAACACTAGTTACGCATAATTCCACTTT
Organism: Nanipora kamurai; assembly: GCA_036872915.1. Lineage (NCBI taxonomy): Eukaryota > Metazoa > Cnidaria > Anthozoa > Scleralcyonacea > Helioporidae > Nanipora > Nanipora kamurai. The sequence goes on from JBAHVQ010196657.1 coordinate 7,580, forward strand.
TATCTTGTGGTGACTCAATGCACTCAATATAAGTTTATGTTACGGGAGTGTTTTTCAGCCCCTGTCAACGAATAGGTCTCAGTACCCGAGTGATAAAAGCTCTACGTGTCACTCTGCATACTCATTTCCCCACGTAAGACTGGGCTGACTCAATTATCAGTGCTAGCACGGAGATCAAATCCTGTTCCTGTAATAGGTATTGGACATTTAATCACGCGTACGAAGAGTTGTCAAACTTGTGCCAAAGTAGTTGTTTTTTTCCGGGTTCTCCAATTTCCGGATAGTTGGTAAGTTTAATTAATAACCTTGGCTTAGGATTTCTTGCCGTTCATATCCCAGGAAGTTCTCTAGGCTCAGAAAATATCTGATGAGCAAACGGGGCCCGAAGCAGCTGCCTTCTAAACATTGTCAGACACTCTGACCATTGAAGCACTAATGTAACTAAGATAAAAGAGGGTTAAACTAAACTCTTTAGTGTCTGAATTTTTCTCTTCTGTTCTTTGTTCAGTCTGTTTTCGTTTTGTTCTCTCATTTTTGTTTCTTGTTCTACATCATATCGTAAACGACCCGCTCTGTTGCCCAAGAGTTTAAGTGTATTTGATTCTGTTTCGAATTCGAGTTCGAGTTGATTTTCTGGACTCGAAGGTGCCACACAACGTAATCAGCAGGAAGTCGCAGGGCTTTATTGCCGTTAACGGAATCTAGCTGGAGTTTCTACCATGAATAATGATTTCCTCAATTAATTCTCAAGTTTGTTGAACTGACGTGAGCAACTTTCTGGTTCACTCAAGTTTCTGGTTCACTTACTTCTCCCGATGATAAAATTCAAGTTTGTTGTCTAACATCGTAACAGTTCTAGTTTACATATTTCTCCGTTCTTTTTTCGATCCGTAAAACTCAAACTGCTTTTCCGATCTCATCAAAGTTCATGTTCACTTGTATAGACTCTCTGACCAGTCTTATCTCTCCATCGTTGATTTCTTTTAACAATAAAAACCCAGGCTTATCTGACGCCATCACTTTTATAGTTCACTTGGCTCGCCAATCTCATAATCCGTGACTTCTTTCAATGATAAAACTCAAGCTGGTTATCTGAAATCGTCACCGTTTGCTCTTCAGCTCAATGACAGTAAACAGATCACAAGTCTATCATTAACAAATGTCCGTGACCAATGATTTTCATAGTCATTTAATATATCTAATTTTGTGATTAGCAAGAAATTACGAGTAATGCCATTGTCTCCCCTTATTACGTTTAAAAGCTCCGGTCTCTCTGGTGAGAACTGTCGTTGCGGAATGTTACAGAGAAACAAAGAAAACCGACTTAATTGTGTTCAGGCAATATGTCAAATACCAGTGAGAGTGGTTATTGATCCAAAAAGTAATTTGTTTTATGTTATACTTACTAAGATTTACTGATAAAATTCATCTCGTGAAAACTTTACTCGGAAATTCCTCAGCCAATCGCGAACACAAAACGACTTTTTCTAGAAGGAAAAGTGCATGGTCCAATCAGGAACATTTTCAGCGATAAAGAAGATAAAAGAACGACGATATATTTTTTGGCGTCTGCTCTTCCCTGAGAACTGAGGACAATTTGTGTTGAGCATTTAACTTTAAGGCGCACTGTTTTGAGCGACGTTTGTGTGCATAAATTCTCAATTAGAACAATATAAAACAAAAAACTTATGCGGGTAGTTTTCGACTTGAAACAATTGAAAGCACTCAAGGGTGCAATTTTCATAAAAAACCTCGGACAGTAAAGTGAAATAACAAAAATGACAGTAAGTAATCAGGAATTAATTCAATCATTGCCAACCAATTAAAAGACGTCGGGTGGTGGCTTATCCCTGAGTCTTCGTTTGTGGGGTATGACGGAGGTTCTTGGAACGAGATTGACTCGAACTCCTATCGTGCATGCGTGAACGGTGTGTCAGTGCCTGCATTAATTGCCTCTTTTCTCGCAGGTACCTCATATTGTGGGCGAAGACCCTCACCCTCCCGATCAAGGATCAAACGTGTCATTGGTGGAGAGGAAGCGAGTGCGCATGCTTTCCCTTGGCAGGTATTGATATTAAATGGATCATCAGCTAATTGTGGTGGATCGATCATCTCTCCCACGTGGCTTATTACCTCGGCTCACTGTATGGACAAAACCTACGATAGGATCATTTACGTAGGGAAGCATCAACTGAATAAGACGGACATACACGAGCAGAAAGTCGAAGTAGAGGAATTTTACATCCATGAAAAGTACATTCGGGGTGACGACACATATCTGGGAGACTACGATATGGCATTAATCAAGCTAAAACATCCGATTCAGTTCACTCCGTTTGTCCACGCAGTATGCCTTCCAGATACATCAGTATTTTTCAAAGCAGGTCATCAGTGTTTTCTCAGTGGCTGGGGAATCACGGATGCTGAAAATCCCAGAAAACCAAACACTTTAAGGCAAGTGAAGTTGCCATTAGTTTCGCAGGACGTTTGCAACAGTCTTGAGTCATACGGAGGTAAAATTAATCAGCGGTATTTCTGCGCCGGAGCAAGAGAAGGAGGTAAAGATGGCTGCACCTACGACAGTGGCGGACCGTTGGTGTGCGCCAGTGATTTGGACACATGGTTTTTAGTCGGCATAATGAGCTGGGGGGAGGGCTGTGCTAAGCCCAAGAAATATGGCGTCTATTTAAATGTCACAGAGATGATGTCAATAATCAGAGAGAAAGTTAAAGGTAAGACCAGGCAGGGGTTAGGGAAGGGAAAACTCTGGGAGTGAGAAACAATCTGCAAAAAAAAGCTAGCTGTAATTAATGACAACGGAAGTACGGGTGAGAGAGAGTAGTTACTGTTATATATTAGGCTTCCTGTGTTTGTGCCATGTGATTTTCTAGTGGCACGTTTAATGGTCGTTTTTGACACCTGTTGATATTCTTTTAAGTTTTAATAAATACGAAGACGCTCAATTACACGCATTTTTTAAGGTTGGGAAGAGAAAATGTTTTTGCCTTCCCCAAGGTTTGACATTCGTACTCTTACGATGTACGGATTAAGAACATACCGATGGTATGCAATCAACCCCTCCAGGTCCAAAAGACGAAGATATGGCGATCTTTTCTGGGGAGTTCAACCATAGCAGCTAGAAAGATTGTTCTATTTAAGGAAACCAAAAGGGTTGGGAAAATGACTGAACTTAGGTGTAGAAAAACTGACGTTTCGAGCGAAAGCCTTTTTCTTTCACTCCGACGAACAGCATTCGCTCGACACGTAAGTTTTTCTACACCTGAGTTCCGGCAGATCCCCAACCCTTTTGGTTTTCTACAAGTCGTCCAAAACTGCCAGCGCAGCACTCTATTTTTGTATCAGTTTTGGGTTCTAAACGCATGAAAAACATATGCATGCAAATGTAAGAGGCGTGAATGTCTTTTAACGACGTCCAAGGAATAGAAAAATTGATCGTTTGAGATAACAGTCAATAACTTCCGGTTGCAAGGAGATCAAAGCCTTTCCTTTTTTCTTAAACATTTTATCTCACCTATGGTCGCAACAAGAGGTCAATTGAAATCTGTTAATAGGAAAACTAGAAACTCCTCGCACAGAAATAATAGATCCTCAATAGCAAGCTGCTTGTCTCTTGTCTCATACTGCCGCCAAACGTAAAAGGTTGTGAGTTTAGGTGAACATTGGTGTAAGGAACAACCAATCGATCGGCACGAAGATACAGTGCGTTCAACGCAACAGTACACCTGACTGGGTAAAATAACATTTTTCCTTAGATTTGCCTCAGGCCGAAGTAACAACGCAAGGGACAAACAACGACACTTCTGAAGACAAACGTAAAGAAAGATTATTCATTGCCATAATCTGCGCTTTGTGTGTCATCATAGTAATCCTCCTGGTGACACTTTGTATCGTCCACTTCTACACGAAAGGCTACATCTGCTGTATTGCGTCCAAAACCGGCGGTCACCGACAAATACCGAAGTCGAAATCCTCGCAGTTACTCGAACCCAACGGTAAACTGAACAAGGATGTTGGTGTATAAAAACAAGAGAATCAAGTCATTGCTGCAAATCGGATAAAACAAAATATCGCGAAACTGCAGAATATTTTACGTCTACAGTCGATTCAAACATTCAGATATTAATGACAGATACCGGTTAATCAGGGTTGTGGCAACAGCCTTGCTATTGGCCGTCTATTCTCGGTCCCTTCCACAGGTATTCGCAATGTGTCATGGGAATGTTAAAGGCACGCGAGGGCCTGTAAGGTCTGAACAAATTTGTGCGGACTATTTTTGAATCATTTGCGAGACAAACATGCTAACCTACCAGCAGGAGGGTTTTTAGGTTCCCTCGACTGAATTTGCGGAAAGTTTTCCTCAGGTCTTTCGGGAAAATTCGAACATTTGATTGGAAAATTGATGTAACTGGGTAAAATGTGATCGGTCGCCATGCGTTTTTGTTACAAGATCTGGCTGGCCCTCCAGAAAGTGTTTGCAAACTTCTCATGACCCAGCGCGAGAACCTATGTTATTTCTTTCTCGTAATGGTGCCATTTTCGAAAAAAATGTACTCTGATGAGAGTTGCAACCTGATTAACAATTGATCTCTAAAAATCTCTCTAAAAATGACTCAAGGATCACGAAAGAGACTACTGTATTTTGGACACAAAAAGCCCCAAAGAAGATAATGTGGGCATGCAATATTCATTTCCTTACTTTGGTAAGTGCGCGAAGGTAACGTGCATGTTTGGTTGGATGTTTCAGTTGTATCACTATCTTTATGTTATGCCGTTTTTTGAACAGTCTGCAGTATTACTATAAATGCAAGATGTATATAAGTCGAGAATATATTAATAAATACATTGCTTACAATTCATGGGACATATAAAAATAAAAAAATTTTCAGCCCACCGACCGGCCAATCGCAATTTATTACTATTCAACCGCATATCGAATTGGCCAGATACCCAAAAAATATCCGGATAGTATTTTTTCTAATATACTAATAATTAGTTTGGATAGTTTGTAGTGTTACCATCAGGCTCTTTAGCGCAAGATGAAAAATTAATCCAAAACTGGCAAGTTATCAGCAAAATAGGGACTTGGGCGAAATCCTGAGAACATTTGAATTACAATACCTATCTAAACAAACCCTTAAGTCAGCTTCCTGTGTTTAACATATGTAATTCACCAAGTTTCAGAGAAAATGTATTCACCGGAGTTTGCTAATTTGTGTTCCATGTAGCATGCTTAGTTACCCATTCCCAGAAGATAGAGTAAAATGGTTTTTTCTTAATTTATCTCTTCTCATATTATTTTGTGTCAAGACAGATTTGAAGCTGCCAATTAAGTATTCAGTTATAATCACTGATCCTCTTTAAATCCCATTGTTCTCTCGCCGCACTGTATCAACGATTTCAGCCTAATGAGGTATTTTAAAGTATTCGGGTATTATTCAAATCTGTGAGGAAAACGGGGCCGGTTCTTTTTGTTAGCAGGGAAATTGTCAGGGGAGATTAAACTAGCCAAAAACAGCTGGTTACAAATTTTTTGTATTGCATGTGTGCTGACTGCAATTTTTGAAATATTGTTGCTTGCTTCTTGTTGCTCGTTTACAATTATCCATGACAACTTCTCTGGCAATAAAAAGGATCGTAATGTCAATATAAGTTTGTAGAAACGCCACAGTATTTATTTAAATCATGCTATGCTTTCGACTTGTTGACTCAAAAGTCGTCTTCAGAGCAATTACCAGCCTGGTTGTTGGCTGGCGTCACATAACCAAAACCACGCACGAAAACTGACGTGACGTTACGTTCCGTTTCGTTTATGAGACGCCAGCCAACAACCAGGCTGGTAATTGCTCTGATAACGACTTGAGTTAACAAGTCGAAAGCTCAGTGTTTCTGCAAACTTATATTCACTTTACTACCATCCCCGTGCAAACTTTCAAGGAAGTAATAAAAAGGATCGTACCGACCATTCTCAGAGACTTGGATGAAACACACTGTGAAGCTAAAATCGTTGATTTAACGCATGTAGCGGAGTGATAAAACAAACAAACCAAACAGTAACAACACAATAGAGAGGTTAAGATACCCCGGTTCCGGTGTACGGGTACGGGTGAATTACACGTACCCGTTACTGTTAAGACGGGTACGGCTTGCAACTTAAGAAAATACTTAAATTCCGGGTAAGAAAACCGAGTGGAGATACAACAATGAACACT
>JBAHVQ010196668.1:0-13808 GCA_036872915.1 Nanipora kamurai
TTACCCTGAGGATGATTCTGAAATAGAATTGAAACACTGCACATCCATCCTCGTGGATAGCGTTAAGTTGTTGCGAGGATATTTCTTACACTTAAGCTGGATAATAACTCTCCTCCAATCCCTGTACACTCAATAGCACAACAGGTAGTGTATAAGCACTCAACAGGTAGTGTATAAGCACGTCAGTGTATAAGCAAGAACGCACTCACCTCCGGTATCCCGCAGTGCACAGCACGAGTGTTTCTCATGAGATTCGAGATCCGTGTATTCTTTTCTGTCCTGATAGATTTCCTATTATATTAGTCTGGCTTACGCCATGCGGTTGTACTTGCCCAAGAGAAGCGTTAATGGGAATTCTTCTTGAAAGGTAGTTGAGAGTTTACGAAAGCTGCAACGTCGATGCCGGTAAAATATGCACGAGTGTTTCTCATGCACGAGTGTTTCTCATGAGATTCGAGATCCGTGTATTCTTTTCTGTCCTGATAGATTTCCTATTATATTAGTCTGACTTACGCCATGCGGTTGTACTTGCCCAAGAAAAGCGTTAATGGGAATTCTTCTTGAAAGGTAGTTGAGAGTTTACGAAAGCTGCAACGTCGACGCCGGTAAAATATGCTTTAAATTCTACGGGCATGAAACAAATCACGCACATTTAAGTCTTGATGTGTTTTTTCTCTCTCTGGTAAAAACTTCCAGGCAATTTTAGCGGGTCAGTTAAAGTTTAGCGTTAAGTACAACTCAAAACTGTGTAGCGTAATAATGACGTTCGGAGACTCTTGAGTTTACAATTTTCACACTATTTTATTCGTAACTTCAACCATGCGGTCTTGCTCTCTCTCACTCACTGAATTCTCGCTAACGTTTATAGAAAGTTCCATACTGCATAAGTGCACTGCACGGCCTCATTCTCTCACTCATTGCATTCTCTCTAATGTTTATAGAAAGTTGTATACTGCATAAGTGCACTGCACGGCCTCATTATGTGTGAACCAGTTTTAAGAGCCGCCAGGTAGTTAAATCATGGAAATCCTTATGTTCACGTCTTGTGTGGAGCGAGGATGGCGTGAAGAATAGTCATAAAGTATTCATTTTTTGTGTTTTGAAAGTGAAATTCTACTGTAAAACGGCTGCGTGTTTTCATAAACTGCCTTATTATCACAAAGTATCGTTGACTTAGAAGTCTGGTTCACACGTGAGGACAAACATAAAGACAAAACAAGAGGCAAAACCAAGGAAAGAAGTCAAGACTTCGACATAGACATCGTCGTAAACATAAACAAACGTTCATAGTCCAAGGGTAAGCCAAGAGACAAGCAATAGACAAAATAGAGGAAAATTTTTGTCGCTTTGTCTTCGTAAGACCAAGAGACTTCTCTTAAAAGCATTACTTAATGCTTTGTTTTTGCGTTGGTTTTGATCTCATGCATACATTGCGCGTGTGGACACAAAAACGTGTGGGATAAACACATCTCAAAATCCGGTGCTGGCAGACAGTTTTATGAAATAGAGTAAAAAGCAAATCCCGAAAAACAATGATATGTTGAAAACCCAAGATATGACTCAATAACAAGACGACGAATGATTACGATGATATTTCGACTTTATTGCAAAGCCATTGTCAGTCATTGTCCAATGGCTTTACAATAAAGTCGAAATATCATCCGTTTGTCGTCTTGTTATTGACTCATATCTTGGGTTTTCAACATGTCATTGTTTTTCGGGATTTGCTTTTTACTGTATAAACATGTCTCATAACTACACAACTTGAAAGTTGTGTAACCAGAATACTCGGAGAAAACCTTGGGTGCTCGGTAGAGTCAAATGCGACTACACTTTTTCCCCATATTACCAAGGTAACTTTTGAGTGCCGTTGAAACGAAAATTAAGTTTGTCTTATTTTAAAGAGCACTTGAAATGATTTGGGAACTCCTTTAGTAGTTTCTCCACATCTCGCTTCGTTTTCGAGATATTTCAGTTTGTTTGATAAGTAAATGAGACGACCGGTGACGTTAGAAGAATGACAAAGCATTTGGACGAATTGGTAAATACGTTATAACTCATCCACTTTTCAAGGAAATCACTTGAAACTTCCTCAAGTGGTAAAATTCAAAATGCTGAACACATCCTCGTTAAACTATTGTCCTTATAGAGACATATTCGTCCACATATCGCTCAAGTCTTTAAACTATAATTCATTCTTTCGAGCCTTTTCGTGGGCATATTTTTTATACGCAACAACTTACAATTGGTGTATTTGGCAATCTATACACCATCTATAACTAAATACATAATATGTTGCTGTATCGTAACAGGACAAGAATTATTCTGTTTATGGACAACTGCATTGGTGATACCACCTTGCCACCAGCACCCCGAGTTAACACCCCCTTATGCACATGATTCACAATTGGCCTTTCTTGACTTTTTCACTTGTTTTTGTTTTTTCAGTTTATCGTTACGATGGCATCTTAGCCGCAAGACTGGAGAGGTGTTGAGGATAGTTGACCGTGGAAACACAAGTATTAATACCCTACTCAGGTATACTAAAGGCACCTGCCGTTTTTCTACAAACTTTTTTTTTACTCCTTTTTTTATTGTTCTTCCCCCCTCGATTTTAGTATATTCTCAATGATAACTTCAAGTCTCATGTTATTCAGAGGCTGATTGTATGCATGAGTCAGGTGTCCCGGTTTGCCGAGATGGCTTCAACTCGGCATACAGAAGAAACGCCTCTAAAATTTGAGTTGCGTTTGTACAAAGTGAGTCCCTAGTTAGCGGAGCAGACCGTTCGTCGCGGACCAAGCCAACGTGGCTCGTGTAAACACACTTAACCAGAACGACCTGGTTAGCCAGGATAAAGTTTTTGTATATTTGGGCAAACTAACGTTTTACATCCCACCATCAATTTATTTTTGCAATGTTCTACTGATTTAGATTTATCTCCTTAAAATGTTGATTATTTATGAATGTTTGTTCGGTCGTTGATAGTGTTCATGTGTGACACAGCCGTAAATAATGTATTTAACGCACTTATTCGATGTACTTGTGCGATGAAACCACTTAATTCAAAGACAAGCTTGTCGACAGAACTAAATTTACTTGGCAATACAGAAACAAAACGTTTTAGTTAGAAAATGAACGACATTTTATTGTTTTTAAGATGGCTTCGTGTGATTTCCCGAAATATGAAGAATTCAATTTTGAAACCTAAAAACGTGTGCTTAAATAATTTAAAAGAAGAATAAAACTGAATGTAATACATAGTAACACATTCTAGGCATCCAAAGATATGACGAATTAGAAAGTCCCGATCGTTGCTATGGCAGCAATGGCGTTCCAAAATGGCTTCCAATGGCTCGAAAAAACTCTGGTTACCCCATTTTTTGTTCATAAAAACTTCCCTTCAAGGATGGGTAATTAGTACGACAATTTTAAAAAGATCTGAAGGTTTTTTAAAACTGAAAACTTTTTTTTTAAATTTTCGGCGAAAAAAAATTACAGAATTTTTTAAAATTGTCCTATTAATCAACCATCCCAGAAAAATGGGGTCACCAAAGATTTTTTTGAAAAAAATTAGATTGGATGGTAATCGAAAACCATTTTGAAACACCATGGTTGCCATAACAAGGACTGGGACTTCTTATTTCGTCATAGTTTCGGATGCCCAGAATATGTTTCGATGCATTACGTCTAGTTTTGTTCCTCTTCCAATGTATTTATGAACAAATTTTTAGGTCTCAAATTTGCATTCTCTTCTATTGGGGAAACTGCGTAGAGCCACCTTAATGGCGTTTTAATTGCCAGCAAATTTTAGCTCTAATTGGAGCTGGGCCAGCCTGGTTCCATTATAACAATGAGGAAACGGAACAAATCTTACTGAGGAAGAGGTACCTTATGCATTATATCGCCTAAATTGATACCGTTGTAACAATAGCGTAATATCGTTATCATATTTTCACGATTGTCACAAGTGAATCATATTATCTTCGGTTTTCTACGGTAAATTTTTGTGAAAATTATGATCAGGATGGATGCTTCTCTGAAGAATGTAACAAAATATTAGGAGAGGTTCCGAAAATTAATTCGGCAATAAAGTTGATAGATTTTAAAAATGTCTTTGGTAAGAAAAATTTAGAAAATTTAATGTGTTAACGCATTGTCTGCTTCATACACTAAGCTTTAATCAAATTCAACGAAGCAAACATACAAAAATTTATTTCATCTAATGATCCGCACGGTTGAATCGTGATGGAGTGACAACTTGATTGAGTCAATATTTACGCATGCGCACGCAGCCATATTTTGTCATTTTGTTACTCCTACGAAAATTCACATTCGATATTGGAACCGACTCGATCACGCATAAGTATTGGCCACGATATTGTTAGAACATATGAAGGGAAAGTATATTTGACTTGTAAAAACTGTACAACGTTTGTTATCACATGTGGGAGCATGTGTTCTAAATTTTAAAACCTTAATGACCCATATGGATCATGCTTTGGCACATGTAGGTCTTACGTAACCTGGTGCGAAGAACATGTAGAATTTTCTTGAAGTATACCAGTCGCCTCTTAATGATTTCATGGAGTCACCTTAAACCGGAATTAGTCAAGTGCATAGCGTACAATACCATTTTTCATAGCGAAAAAGCCATTTTCAAAACTAGACCGTAAAATTATTATGTGTGACACCCTCTTTCAGTTCCTTTTACCAAACTACTGGAGTAATTATGTATTTTCATTTTGAAATTGAATTTCGTCCACAATGATTAACTTCATACTCTGTCAGACATTGTTTGACGCTACTTTAGCTTAAAAAGTTTGGAACATATTTATAAAGCTACTGTTCATGACCCTATTTTTGGGGGGCGATCGTCCTGGAGATGCGGTCGCTATTTATATTTACGCATAACCACTGAAGATGTTGTCTAGTATGGAGATCCAACAGGCGTCCTGCAGTAGATCGCTGTCACTGTCACTCAATAGGGCGCTATTGACATACCTCGCCTGTCGACAAGGTCTTTGATGGTGTCGGCTGGTGTTTGCATGTCATTAATAGATAACGTCGGTCATCAGTGGTTATGAATTGATATGAAGGGGGACCAGATCCTCAGAAAAATCGAACGGAGACAGTAGACCGGTGTCTGTCGAAATGTTGGGTCGTGAACGGTAACTTATTAGCCGGCGATCAAAACTTTTTAAGCCAGAGTTACGACAAACCATGTCTCATTTTTCTTCCGGTTGAATTGGAAATCTATTCGTTTAAGTATCACTTTAAGCTGCACTTGCAATTAATTTAACGAATTGCACGTCGATAATAGTGAGTAAAGCCTTCTTAAGTTCTTTCCCGACAAATGTTGCATTACTTAATTCAAACTAAGGATTTTGTTATTTTGTGTCTGAAGCTGTCAAGTAATAACAGCATCTTATTGCAAACTTTGTGTTTTTGTCTTAGTTATATGCTGTTCAACATCGCTCCAGTTATTATCGATATAATTGTCGCTATTGTATTCTTTATTACGGCGTTCAACGGATATTTTGGACTGATAGTTTTTCTCACCATGGGTCTGTACTTAGGTAAGTACTAGTACGGGCCTTTACTTAGGGGAGTGCTATTAATACACAGCAGACGAATAGAATCAGTAAATCCCGTGGCATCGACGGAAGCCATCAGGCGGATATTTCCAGTCTCTAATGTCATTTATTATATAACCGAACTCGTATATTAGCCCATAGACGAAATTACGCTCGCTGATTGGTTCCTAAGCAGTCCAAGATTTTACCCAGTTGACCGCCGGCTAACTTTTTTCCATAACCCACTCAACACATGCGTGATTTATCAAGAACAGTGACGTGGATAACTGGATTGGTAGCCGTAGTCTGGTGGATAAGGACATACAATTATCATACCCAGACCCAGGATTCAGTTTCAATCAAGTACATGCCCATCAGTTCTCCATCATTTTATTTTCCTTTTATTTTTTTCCAAGCTTTTTTAGGTAAAGAAACTGGTAGGGTCAGCAATATGTTAAATGTAAATTTTTGACTACATCTTAGTCATCTTTAAACAAACAATTGCCTAAAGATGACGGTCGGAAATTTACAACAGACATATTGGTAGTTCTAATAAGAGTATCCAAAGTAAATGGTTTGAGCCCGGGAGAATCGTTGCATGTTTGTGGAGTTGATCGTCCAAGTTAGTGTAGTCTTCAGAAAGAGTGTTGGTGGAAGTGACTGAGGTTTCGACGACCTTAGCGGCGGTCATCTTCAGAGTCCAGTGAAGAGTAAATGTCAGGTTTGCCTATATTTGTATTCTGGTTCGAGCGTCATAAGTGGGCGGTCGTATGAGTCATAGAGGTAGGTGGTTGTTTGTGAAAAGCAATGGATGTGGTTGTGTGGGTTAATGATCAGTTTGTCAAAGTATTAAGTCTATTGATTGTTCGCACGTTTGAATTCATGAGTAGGTCGTTTGTAAGGTCCCGGTAATTGTTGTGATCGGTTTAATGGTTTTTCTAAGTTCGTATACCAGCTTTCTAGTGTGAGTCGTTGTTTGTAGTTGGTGCTGTAAGTAATGCAATTTGCCGATTCCCAGTCAATGCTGTGTTTGGTTTGTCGGTGGTATTCGGCAATGTGGTTGGCTTTGTCGCCGGTGATTAAGGTGATTGGTCTAGTAGCCCGTCAGTATGCGTTGGTTTTCTGTAGACAGTGGTCCGTAGTTTGTTATTTTCACGACTTGCCAAACAGTCTAGGAAAGGAATAGCTCCGTCTTCTTAAATCTCTTTGGTAAATTGTAAGTGACTGTTCTGTTCGTTAAAGTGGTTGTGAACGTCCTCAATCTCGTCTACGGGTAGTGCAGTAATCGTGTCGTCAATGTAACGAAACCAAAAAGGTAACGTGCGTTTGTAAGTTGCAAGAGCTCGTTCCTCTATGGACTGCATCACAATTTCAGCAACCACAACAGAAACGGGAGAGACGATTGCTGTGGTATTTAACTGTTTTTAGTGTTTCCCGTTGTATTGAAAGTAGGTTGATTTGAGGCAAAGTTCCAGTAGGTCCATGATGTCTTCTGTAGGTAAATGAGGAAGCACGTCTCAGTAAATTTGTCGGTGGCAGTTTTAGTGCATTCTAGTGCCAGTTGAAGCGGAATACTGGTAAACGGTTATTTCATATCAAAAGACGCTACTGCAACCACTAATCAACAAGTCACAACATAGACCACAATCTACTGAAACCTTCATCAGTGATCTCAAAACAATACAAATACCACACAACTACAAACTAGTGTCTTTTGACACGAAATCACTGTTGACCAGTACTCCGCACTGGAACGCACTAAAACTGCCATCGACAAATTTACTGACGTACTTTCTTTACCTACAGAAGACATCATGGACCTACTGGAACTTTGCCTCAAATCAACCTACTTTCAATACAACGGGAAACACTACAAACAGTTACATGGCACAGCAATGGACTCACCCGTTTCTGTTGTGGTTGCTGAAATTGTGATGCAATCCATAGAGGAACGAGTTCTTGCAACTTATAAACACACGTTACCTTTTTGGTTTCGTTACGTTGACGACACGATTACTGCACTACCCGTAGACGAGATTGATGACGTTCACAACCACTTTAACGAACAGAACTGTCACATACAATTTACCAAAGAGATTGAAGAAGACACAGTTATTCCTTTCCTAGACTATTTGGCAAGTCGTGAAAATAACAAACTACGGACCACTGTCTACTGAAAACCAACGCATACTGACGGGCTACTAGACCAATCACCTTAATCACCGGCGACAAAGCCAACCACATTGCCGAATACCACCGACAAACCAAACACAGCATTGACTGGGAATCGGCAAATTGCATTACTTATAGCACCAACTACAAACAACGACTCACACCAGAAAGCTGGTATACGAACTTAGAAAAACCATTAAACCGATCACAACAATTATCGGGACCTTACAAACGACCTACTCATGAATTCAAACGTGCGAACAATCAATAGTCGTGACAATAACAAACTACGGACCACTGTCTACAGAAAACCAACGCATACTGACAGGCTACTGGACCAATCATCTTACAATTCAATTTACACAATGCTACCACCATCAAAACACTGACTAGTCGCGCACAACTTATTTGTGACTCACCGGACGCTGTACACCAAGAAAATGACTGCTTACAACCCGTTTTCCACAAAAACAGCTATAACTCTGACTTCAACAAATTTAACACTTACAAAGACAATAAACGCAACGAAAACAACAGTCCGACAACAACTACGTCAACGATACCCTACATAAAAGGTACGTCTGAGATTATCTCGCGTATCTTACGACCATACAACATACGAGTAGCGCACAAACCGGTCACAACTTCACGACATGTACTGACTAACGTTAAGGACAGAGAACAACCGCACGTAAGACAAGGTGCAGTTTACAAAATTAATTGATCCGACTGCCAAGCCACTTATATAGGTGAGACTAGCAGAAACTTAAATATACGACTCACAGAACACAAAAGAGCGACAAAAAACTGAGACACCACCGACAAACCAAACACAGCATTGACTGGGAATCGGCAAAATGCATTACTTACAGCACCAACTACAAACAACGACTCACACTAGAAAGCTGGTATACGAACTTAGAAAAACCATTAAACCGATCACAACAATTACTGGGACCTTACAAACGACCTACTCATAAATTCAAACGTGCGAACAATCAGTAGACTTAACACTTCCACAAACTGATCATTAAGGTCTACACAACCACATCCACTGCTTTTCACAAACAACCACCCACCTCTGTGACTCATACGACCGCCAACTTATGACGCACGAACGAGATACAAATATAGGCGAACCTGACGTTTACTCTTCTCTTGACTCTGAAGATAAACCGCCGCAAAGGCCGTCGAAACGTCGTTAATCACTTCCACCAACAGTCTTTCTCAAGACTACAATAACCTGGACGATTAACTTCCACAAACATATGAAGAGTATGCAAACTATGTTCGGAATTACCATAATTATATTTATACTGAAGAAATTTGTTGGTAAAGCAAACCGCTAGAGTTGTGATTATGGTAACGGTTAAGTTTTAGGTTAGAATTAGGTCGCAAGATAGTAGATTATTAATGAATGTGCTTCTTGACCGCCCAGTCATTCCACTTTTTATCGCGGCGAAATATTACTTTACTTATTTTGTCTTCTTCTTTTTTAAATTAAATATCAAGTCTCAAGATGATTATTTTCAGCATATGTTACATCCTTTTGTTCTTTTTTCAAACTGCCGTCTGGCCACTGTTTTTGTAACCAGTTATTCTCAATGTTTTCGAGTAGCGCCCAAAAGTTCAAGTGAATTGAACCCCGAACATGCCTCAGTAACATTGTTTATGTGAAGTAGGGGAGGTGTGATCCTAATTGAATAAACTTAAACTTCTTCCTCTTTAAGTGTATGTTAGTGTACAATTAAAATATTTGTAACTTATTAGTTATTTCTTATTTTGTTCAAGCAATGACAATATTTATTACGGAATGGCGAACAAAGTTCAGACGAGATATGAATACCAGGGACAATCTTACGAAAGCTAAAGCAGTCGATTCCTTGCTGAATTTTGAAACAGTGAGTATTTTTGTGGACATATTTGGATAACGTCTGTACGTAAAGGGTATAATAGCACGCCGTTGTTTACTGGTTCGTATATTGTGGTCGCATTTTGATTTGCTGGTGTCCTCCACAGAGCTCTGTTTAGAGGGGGTCCGGTATATGAGCAGATCGAAAAGTGAAACTAAACGTGCCGACAAGGGTTCCTTTTTGGATTTTTCGCCAGGCTCCCATGCGAACTTGGGCATTAATTACTACTACGAACTCCTTCTACACGAAAACGGACTCATCAACAAACTTAAACCTTCATTAAACGCAGCTATTGGTTCGGCAACGCTTTTTCTTCTTTAATTTCAGTCAACCTTTTACTTTCCTACTCTTTAATACTTTTCTTATGTCACCTAGTATTCTCCTTTGTCGTATTTCTTCTCATCTTCTCTTTTTCACCTTCCCTTCTCATTTGTAATTGCTATGTTTAACCTCACTCTCGTATTGGTTAATTTGTGACACCTTGTAAATATATATCTCGGCTTAAGCAATCATGTAATTTGTCTCTCTCAAGATGTTGTGATGAATACAACGAAACGTCGGAATAATACTTTATTATGCCTTTACTCCGTGTTTTATGCCTGGCTTTAATATTTCTACAAGGCTACGTTTTCCGCCTGGTCAATCTTTGGCTGATTACCTTTCTTCAAATTAAGTGTGATACTTTACGCAGTAGTTGTTTCGGAGAAACTTGATTAGACGTGTTTCTAGCTGCCTTGATCGATTCCAAATATAGACATGACAAAATACAATGACCTTGTTAGTTACGAAAAATTCTGTCGACTTATACGATTTAAATTTTCGTGAACTTACGAAATGATTAACGTCAACGTTCTATTTATCTCTCAAAGTTCTTCTTCCTCCATGTTCTTGGAAATGTATGACGAAGAGAGTATTTTATTGAATATGGAAAAATTAAAAGTGTATTGGACCGATTTCTTAACGAACTTCGACGTGTTAGAATGTCTGAAACAATCGTCTTAAGTGTTTGATATGGTTTTTCAAACAAAGTCATACTCCAGGAGTAAATATGGCTGAAAGTTATCAGAATTATAGACTAATTAAGAGCACATATTCAAACCACCATCTTCTTTTTCATCACATGAATTATTAGTGACTTTGAGAAATGCAGTTTCACAAAGTGGCTGTATAGTACTGCCCTGTTCACATAACATTTCTTTTCTTTCTTAGGTAAAGTATTACAGTGGAGAGGACTTTGAAGTTGAACGTTACAACGAAGCCATTGAAGATTACCAAGTGAGATACTCCACACGTATTGATATTCGTACAATTTAAATTAAAGTTCATACAATGCGGAAATTAAGCTGGTCTCATTTGAAAGAACTGTGATTGAGAAATACGTACGGTTACTGCATTTCTAAACTCGTTCGCGAGACATTTCAGTTTATTTGATGTGTAAATGACAAAATGTAAATTAGTCATGATGACTAGCTATTTTGGGATGACAGCATCTTGACCAATTGGAAAATAAAGTATACGTGCGATATTATTCAACGAACTCACTTGAAACGGTATACCACTGTATACAGTTTCACTGTATACTGTATACAAGGGTTTAATTCATAAAACTGAACAGCTCCACGCCAAAATGCTGTTATCACAGCTGGAGCGGATCCAGGAATTTCTAAAGGTGGGGGCGCCAGTAGAACTTTGCCTTTGTTCAGGTACCAAGCTGACGGTACCGAACGCCAAGTTACTCGAGGGAGGCTGGGGATATGTGATTTTATGGTTACATTTCGCCTACATAAATCTATGTATTGTTTAATTTAAATATAAAAGCCATACATAGCGACAAAAGAATAATCAGGTTTAAAAAAGGGGCGCCTATAAGTAGATTCGCCACTGCATTATTACCCCTTCACCTCTCTCCTAAACTCCCTTGCCGCTGGAATCGGTACCCATCGACCGATGAGACTGTAGTATTTTACTCTGGCTAACACTACACGAGTTTTTTTTCGTCAATGGGAAAACCCTTCGTCACCAAGGAATTGAAACAGATTTGCATTTATCCTGCGATAATATACCTTGAATGTTATTTCTATCACAACACGTATAAAATGCTCTAGGCAACATGTTTTGCCTGTGGCGAACATGAAAAAAGCCTATGAACTTGCAACAAACAAAGGACTACTGCATATTTTACATACGTGAGAGGTTCTGAAACGAAGACGTCATTGTGGCAGCAATATTTTAACCTGGAGTATTTGTATAAAATTTAAAGCGATTTCGTTGAATAACGTGGCAAATGTAATGTGGCAAATCTGTATAACCAAAATGACACCACAGATCCTTTTGTTTACGTATCAAACAAATTAATATATCTCAAGAATGAGGTGAGATATGGAGAAACTATTGAAGGAGTCCTTCTGTCATTTGAAGAGTTCTTTCAGAAAAAATAAAAACTTCATTTTTTACTTTATATGCACTTTAAATTATTTTTTTGCGGCTCCCTTACTGAAGCTAAAAGACATGCAACCGTCTGGTACATCCGATATCTGGAAGATCGGATATCGTTGAAGTGTATACCACCACATTCTTTTACAGTAATACAATAAAATTGTTTGTAACCACGTGCTGTTGTGCCGGAAGAGCTGTGTACTTTACTTAGTTTTTCTGCCGCTCGACTATCAAGTCATTAGAGAAGCACAAGTGAAAAACAGACTAGTGGCGAAGCGGTAAAAAATGCAAAACATGTATGAACAAAAGTTTTTAAAGGGATTCAAAAACTCATGAATAATTAATGAACATTTTAGCCTATCAAGTTCCCAATAATACGTCACGTTCGTGGACTTTATATCTGATAAAGCACTCCTTATATAAAGAATACTAATAAAACACAGCTTGTTTTTCTCATATGGTAATAATTTGCTCCGACAATGTCAGCCATTGTTTGAACTCTACCGGGACACGTTTTCGGGAGCCCATTTTTGAAGCCATTCATTGAACTCGCAGAACGTGTTTTATCGGGTTCAAAACACTGTTGCTTGTTTATTAAACAGTACTTGAATCTTCAGTTAGGTCATATGTATTTTAATTTTTATTTCCCTGTCCTTTTTGCCTTTATTGTTCGGTGTTTGATACTTAGGTACTGGTTGTCATATTTAAATTATGGACCAGCTGTCAATGCGTTGACGCTGTGTGGCATGATTTCTGTCACACTGGGGTTAAAAGATTTCTGCAGCCAAATTTACTTTATTTGGTGAAGGTGTAACTCAATGTAATAAAGCTATATTATGAAAATTGTGTTTCAATCTGTAGAATCCCTTTAAAATTGCAAGTCAATATGCTATATGCTAACCATTGCTATGCGCGGTTTAAAAAATCGATATGAACCGAAAATAAGTACTTGATAGCTTCTTTTGAGGTTTTGTTTGTATCGCTTAAGTTGAACTAGTTTGATTTGGTTTTAGCTGTTTATACTGAAATTGATTGGAGTCGTTTTTAATCTTGTCAGAACAGCGAGTGGAAGTCTTTATCCAGCCTCAATCTTCTAAATACCGCACAGAACGCCATCATTACTGTCGGCCTCCTGGCTGGAACTATTTATTGTGGCCAACTGGTAGTGGATGGAACACTCAAGGTAAAAAATATTGAATTCGCTTCATTTGTCAAAGGCTGATACAGATACCATGTTGCTGGGATTATGGAGTGGTGTAACTAAGAGGGAGTAGACATCTTGACCTCCAGAAAATTTAATGTGATGGCTCTCTCTCTGTGATAAGTTATCCTTCAGTGAATAATCAATTTTGGCACCGATTATAAGTAAATTCATCGAAGAAAACCGTAGGTAATGAGTCTAAATTGGGGCAATTGAGAAAATATGCTACAGTTCCAAAGCTACCGTCACCATGGTTACAGCAGATGTTTGCACAACATTGCATATTTCGTATGTGTATAATACTTGTTCTGCAACTCAGCACTGAGCTTATAATTATTTTAAAGATAGAAATGCGTATAACTGAATTTATATTTAATTATAGTGATAGTTGAGAGACATAAAGTATCATAAAGTAATCATCTTGCCAGACAACAGTAAGATCCAATCCATAGGTGAAAATGATTCGTATAAGTACTTAGGTGTTCTGGAAGCAGACCAGATAAAGTGTGA
>JBAHVQ010196710.1:0-11117 GCA_036872915.1 Nanipora kamurai
CTAAGTAGATTTCGATGGATAATGGTGAAATTCATCACCAGTTTTTCTGTGTTAGAAAACACACATTGTGTCGCTTCAACAGAGGTATCAATAAAATGAAGTCGAGAATTTTCAAAAACAAGTCTAGTGAAATTTATGTCGACTGGATCGGTACTATTCCTTCCGTCCATCACCCACTCCTGTCCCTTGTCACATGCAATATGAGCACGTGATCGAATTCCGACGAATGACAAACTTTTGTTGACGTAAATTCCTCTGTGATATGAGGTCAGCGGTTGACATTTAAACGGTTCCTGTGTCGTTTTGGTACCGTCAAGATAAATCGTGGATTCTGGAGATGCTCTATCTATAGCACGTGAAATAGTGCGACATGGCCAGAGCAGGGATCCACAGCTGTCGCTGTCATTTCCTGACACTTGTGACACATAAACAACTGCGTCCGATGTTACACGTTGAGCTATACCAAAATATGATTAAAGTGAGAAACTTCTGTCTGAACCATTTAAATTTAAACTTTTCATGTTGTGTTTAAAAAAAGTTGAAAATTCCGTTATATCAACGTTAGTCGTAAATTTCTATCCATTTTTTTGACTGCAATTACATATTTCCAAAAAGCTTGCAAAATTTTTTTTAAAAACAATGTCTTGCAGTGAAACGCATTTTTACATGCTGAAAACTAACTTCGTAATGTTGATGGACAAAAAGGAAATTCTTCATTAACAACATTTGTTTAATTAACAACGGTATACGAATGACTGAAATTTCCTTTGAATACACGATGTCGAGTTGATGTTAAAAAAGCAGCAGTTACAATGTTTAAGAAAGAGAAAAAAACAAAAACCTTGGTTGTCAAATTTAGTTTACTTTTATGTAAAGAACCCTTTCCCTAAACAAACTGTATTGTGGAGAGTGTGAAAGTAGTAAATTGGTAGAAATATTCTCAAGTTGTCCTGTTGGAACACTCATTAACTCGTTTCTAGGGGACAACGAGGGGTACGGCCATTGTTCCTGGGCATTGAGCAAATGATTTTATTCCCTAAGGCTATATCTTATTCTATCCCCAATATCTACCGAAAGCATACGTACAAACTTCATTGTCAATATGGGTTATCGAAATCATACGAGATCTGCCTAAATAAGTCAGCATGTGGTCTAAAATTAACAAGGTTGTGCAAACGCATAACAGGGCCCTGTGCCCGAGGATAATCCCACCCCGACATCCCTTTCATTCCCTCTACGGTAACGTTCTGACATCCTTGCCATCAGAATTTTTTTTTCGGCACTTAAAATACCTCCTGATTTATGACAGCACTAAATTAAAATATTTCCTTATTTGTCTTGTACACGAAAAGTAGCGTTGAAATGTTTTGTCTTGTGCACATTTGAAATTGGACAACTTATATCAGCTATAAATCTGGTCTATCTAATAATATACAACATGAGATGTTCATTGACGACTTTCAGTGCACCTCCTCCCAGCTTCTCGTACCACCATCTCACCCAACAAAAAAGAATGATTTCACTACAAAGTAACTCTGCAGATATTACGGTTTTAGTACTTAAATGTTATTTTCTTATACATATCACCCAGTGCAAGATTCTTTACTCGTCAGATAATACGAATTTTACGTCCACTGATAAACATTTAGATGTTGTTCTAAAGCCTGGTCTCCATATAATCGTAATTGCCAGAATACTGTCTGCGATAAGTGTTTCCAAAAAAGTTATTTTACATCTGCGATGCATAGGCGACATATCGGCGATGTATCTCAGTCAGTATTCCGGCAATTGCGATTGCATGGAAACAAGGCTTAATGAATAGGTCCGGATTAAAATAGTAAATCAATAAATTCTGGGAAAAAATACGTCAAGGTGGATTAGATAAATATATCATTCAGGGATTCAGCCTACATCTGGACTTTGACTTGGCAAATTCTTAAAAATAGAAGAATTTCTCTGATCGAGTTGAAAATAATGGTAGCGGATAACTGCTTTTCCCAGCTGGAAATATAAATAAGATCCAAGTAGAGAATCAAAATCACAGCCTATCATTTTTTTTCTGGTGTTAACAATTGAAGTGTAAGGCAGTGGTGGCGCCAGGAATTCCCGGACAGGCCTAGCGGAGCTAATCTAGAAGTCCGTGAATGTCCCCCCTGAAAAAATTTGGTAATTTAAGGATCAACGCTACCATCCCGTTAGTAACGGAATATAATTTCAACAGCTTACAAGTCACAAGCCGGTTTTTCTCCCAGTTCACATTCCCCGACAAATTAGCAATTTTTCCCTAATGGGGGGTTAGAAATCCCCAACGTGGGGCTGTACTTCCCCGGCCCGTTCTGGCACTACCACTGGCGTAAGGCCGAGGTTTTGTAATGACCATCGAAAGGTCTAGTTCTCTCCGCGCTTACAGGTAATTGAACGCTGCCAATTGTCCGGAGCTAATGTGTTAGCTGGCACTATGATATTTAGTTTAAGTATGTGTCCATCTTTGCTCCTGGATAGAGAGATAGCCACTGGGGATTACATGATCAGCATTAAATGTTTTGATCCCAGTATCTGATATCTCGGTCGCTTGTGGTGGGGGGGGGGCTAAAATCAGTAGTCATGTCTACACGAAGGTAAGTTATATCCTTGGAAAAAACAGATGTTAAAGCCTCTTAGAATAATGGTCAGACAAGTGGCTAGAGGACTTCCAATTTTTGTCATTTTGACCAAAACAGGCAGGATTTGCTATCGTTGTTAGATAGATGCTAGAGTTAAAATTTTCAGCAATGTGAATGTTGCCGTTTTATGGTACAGTACAATTATGCATTAGTAATAATTTTTCCAGACGGTTGCGAATCCTTAGCATTTTACTCTGGCTAACGTCTGACCATTGTGAGTGGAGCACCCACAGTCAAGAAAGAGCGGTGGCTCGATACAATTTCCTAAAAAGTGGAGAGAGCAAGTTTGAGACCTAAAATTATGTGTATAAATATTTTGGAAGAAGAATAAAACTAAATGTAATACATGGAAACACATTCTAGGCATCCCAAAATATGACGAAATAAGAAGTCCAGGTTGTTGCTATGGCAACAGTGGCGTTCCAAAATGGCTACCATTTACCATTCAATCTAATTTATTTATAAGAAAACTTGCTTCACTCCCCCTTTTTTTTCATTACTAATTTTTCTTTTGGGATGGGTAATTAATAGGACAATTTTTAAAAAATTCTGTAGATTTGTTTTTTTTTCAAACTTAAATTATTTTTTTCATTATTAGAAAAATATCTACAGAATTTTTTTTTGGGTTGTCTTATTAACTGCCCATCCCAGAAAAAAATGAGGCGCACCAAAGTTTTTTCTCTAAATAAATTAGATTAAACTGTGTACGGTAGCCATTTTTGAAAGCCATTGTTGCCATAGAAACGACCTGGACTCCTTCTTTCGTCCTAGTTTTGGATGCCTATGATCCATTTCTACGTATTACATTCGGTTTTATTATTCTGTAAAAGTATTCATGCACAAGTTTTTAGGTCTAAAATTAACATTCCCCACTTTTCGGAAAACTGTATGGAGCCATCTTTTAGTACCAGTGTCGCCAAGAGTAGTCCGGTTGATTTCTGGTTGGAAGAAAAGTTCTCATTTTATACATTTTGTCGACGAAAATCATTTGATCTGCATATATTATAACTGCGTTTTTTGTTCAATGTTTTGCTACACGCCGAAACGGCTTCATCTCTGTCTGAGGGAAGACTTTAGGCCAATTTAGAAATCAAAATTCGCACTTCTTCTACTCAGGTAAATATTGCTGCCTATTAAGCTTGGTCATAGCATTGCGGTACATTTGATTTTTGTACGCATTCCACCATTCGTAATATTTAAATAAAAATTAGGTGAACAAGGAAAATCAAAGACATGGAATATATAGATTAATTGCGAGTGTCAGAATGGTATACTTTTTGAGACCCACATAGGCTTCTCAGGGCCTGATTCGGGTAGTTCTACAATCCCCAACAGATTTCCCTGCGAGCCCGCAAAAGCCCTGGAAGCCTCTGCAGAGAAGCGTAAGGCTCAGCCGGGACTAGTTGCTTAAAATTCAACTCTAGGTCTCCAGCTGTGAATCGAGCCCGCGACCTTGATAGTGCTCTACCAACTGAGCTTCGAAGGCCGTTGCGGAGAGCGTAGTTACGAATTCTGTATTTGAATGGATGGCGCTGCCGATGAAGAGAAGGGTAAATTCATGGAATGCTAGGCATATCAAGAGAGATTCTCGCTAAGAGAATTGAAAAATTGTAGAAATGTTAATACGATGTCTTCCAACTGAAACTGTCATGTTTTATAATGATGCTGTCTGTGACTTTAATGTCATGTCTAAATGCATGCGTTTTCAGATCTATCCATTTTTATCACTACTGAGAACGCATCAATTAACACCAGTGTTTGTGGACCGTCTTCCGACCTGTCAGCATTTTTGAAAACCTAGTTTTTCACGACTTTGCTCATCCACACTAAAAGGCTAAGGACTGTAAAACTATGACAAACCATAATTGAAACAGTGAAAACGGCGTTCTTCTGATCAAAGTATTTTATTTCGAGCTTTCGGTCACCAGACTGTGTGACCGAAAGCTCGAAATAAAATGCTTTGATCAGAAGAACGTCGTTTTCACTGTTTCAATTATGTCTATACCTGATCGCTTCATTAATATTTTTATATAACAAAACAGTCTTCGTTTTTCAAAACCTCCGTTTTGGCTCGTTCACAATAAAACGGCAAACCCCGTTTTCAAAAGTTTCCTCGGACCCAGTCCATGCAAATACGTTTTCCTACAAAAACGCATACTTTTTTGTGCGTTTTGGCGTAAGTTCACACCTAAACGACGAATGGGTGGAGTGGTTTTTACCGAAAAGACAAAAACGGAGACTTTTGGAAACGGAGGTCTGCCGTTTTAGTGTGGACAAGCCAAAAGGGAGGCTTTCAAAAACACAAAGGCCCAATTGCGGAAACATTGACCAAGTTAAAATCTGTTTAAGCATTAGACAGTGATTGCGTGAATGACAGTCCATTTTAGATTTTAGTACCATGTCAGATTTATCCTATCATGGCTTGCACAAGCTCTTGATCTCTCACATTGCTTAGTTTTCTCAAGCACACTAAGCATTTTCGCAACAAACCGAGAAATTTTTAAAATAGTTTCCACTGATTACGAAAAATTCCCTTTCCGCAATTGGCGCAGACGGTTCAGTGAGAGTTTTACAGTCCGTAGTGTATTATCGTGGACGGACAAAAGCAGAGGTTTTTAATAACACTAACGGGATGTAGGACGGTCTAAAAACGTTAGTATGTACACAAATATTTTAATGCGTTTTCAGCTATAATGAAAACGGATAGATTTGAAATGCACTCGAGTGGATACGCCCTAAATCGATCAGCAGCGGGCGAAATTTAGAACTGGACTGACTGGCAACCCGACAAATATGCGACAATCAGGCACTTGTGTACCAAGTCGAACTGTTTAGATTGATATAAATACAAAGTATAGATTTCGAATGCTAAAGGCATATGTGGACTGCGAAAACATCATTGATTTTCGATGCCATGACCTTTACACTTCGGCTGTAAACATTGCGGTACATGGGCTCTAATTTACAGCTTTCGCTCGCACCCAACCTAGGATGATACCCGTAGGTTTGACTTCAGAATTATTGATGGTAAGGTAACGTCTTTGCTCTGTGGGGAATTTAGCTCTAGTTTAGGTGCTACTTTTGAAATGATTTGGACCCTTGCTTTTAGAACTGTGCGTTTAGTTCAATTTCGCTTCCTTTTTATGTGTTTGATTTTGCCTTGTCCATCTAACTTTCACCGAAACATTATGAGATAATGGTGGAAAGCGTATGAACTGCAACGCGGTGACCAGAAGAAGTGCGGTCCTGAAAAATCGCAAATTTAGACATCCGAAGCGGCCTCGAATCTCCCCACGGACGGCTGAAGTCATTTCGGCGTGAAGCAAACAAGAGACGGAAAAATTTAACAAAATACCTCGGTTTTAATACATGCCAACCAAATTCCTTTTTGTCCACAAAATATAAAGGTGAAGTTTTTTTCGACCCGAAATCAACTGAACCGGTCTTGGCGGGACTGCTAGTGAGTCTTGTAATAACTTGCTGTTATTAAAATTGTTCTTCCTGACTCACCTGACAAAAAAGCGATGATTGCAGCGACGGGAAGAGAAATGTAATGCATTATTCCACGGTGAAAAGTGTCATATGTTCGACATATACATCTGTTTACCAGACATTTTGTCCCGTGACAGCATTGTGACAGGAATTTCCCAAAGTGGATGTCTTAAGTAATTCTGCGTATCGCTGCGAGCATATCTCGTGATACTGAATGCTGAACACTATAATCTGGTTCAAGTGGGAGCTTGGCCACTGACC
This sequence comes from Nanipora kamurai, assembly GCA_036872915.1. Lineage (NCBI taxonomy): Eukaryota > Metazoa > Cnidaria > Anthozoa > Scleralcyonacea > Helioporidae > Nanipora > Nanipora kamurai. The sequence continues at coordinate 6,417 of JBAHVQ010196710.1, forward strand.
TCCATATAACTGGACTGCGGATGAACTTCTGGAAAATGTCCTCAAAAGTCCACCATCTTGGTAGGTCATAAACCCTCCTCAACTAATCACATGCAAGATGTGTTTCATGAGATGGAAGAGGGGCATGGGACCAACCTCGAGAGAAAAGAGAGTTTAGTGAGAGTTGACAACGTTTTGAAAGCTCAAAACATGCGTCGGCAAATTAAAAACGTGACTAAGTTCGAACATCTTTTACAAGTTTGCTAATTCTGAATGTTTTTATGTAGTATTACACGTCGGAACTCGTCGGATGACTCACCCCGATGGCACCGGTCAATTGAGGACACTTTTAGCAATACAAAAGTATCAGAGATCCGCAGTCCAAGTTATATAGAGGTCGGTGATCAGGCTACTAGAATTGCTATCCAGATATTAAAGTTTTAGCGGTGACCTCCCGTCCATGCCACTCGCTTCGGACGCCCATGGACAGCGGTTATCCACATCTACATTGATCATTTGGGTTTCGGGGAGACATCCTTTATAACTTCATGAGGTATTGCGGTATTTGTCAGTTGATTCAAGTAAAAAAATCCTTTTAAAGCAAGAAATCAACTATGTATACGATACTGTGCTAAGCCTTGTAAGGTATGGTTTAAAGTATTAATATTTTACGATATTTTAGTCAATGTTAGTCCGTTGGTTAACTTGAGATATCGCGCCATATTTTGAAGTTTATCGAATATCCGTTTTTAAATTTGTTGCTTCATGGTCGATAAAACATTCTACAAGACTGAAGCAGACATATGCAGTTTGAATATTAAATGAAGTCAGGTACTCTAAACAAGAATCAAATAAACATATATTGTATTTACATTACAGTGTACTAGTATAAACTCGTCAATATCTTAACAGAGATATACAAGACTGCGACGCTCTTACCGCGCAAAAATTGTAAGAATTCGTCGTAATCCATCCAAGAAAGACTAAGAGAGCATTAAGTGTATGAATTGAAGGTATATACTGGCTACTACTCACTGTGTCCAGTTCCAAATTAAATTTGTGTCATTTTGTATGTGAATGTCTGTGAATTTTGTATGAGAAGCCATTTCTAACCCTTCACAACCTGTCAAATGCATGTTACATTGAAACCAATGTAATTCAATAACAAGAGCTAATTACTGAGTATGTATTCATGTTAAAGCTTGTTATCTGTTTCAGCATATTATGGCCATTCTCTGTTCATCTGTCAATGCAATGTTTTGGGCAGAGCCTTCTAACAGCTTCTTAAAAGCTGTTGGGTTACTTCCTAAATTGCCAATATACTTTCTGTCATGCTTATTTCATATTCTCAATTGCATTCACAATAGGATGCATTAATGAATACCTCAGAAACAAGCTCACTGACATGTTTGTTTTTCTTAGCCAATGGGAATTTTGCATGTGCTCATGATAGTTTTTAACTCTTTGTTGGACAGGTTTTCAGGAGATCTCTCCTTTAAAAGTAAAGCTATCTGGTGTTAGCCAGAGTAAAATTAATATGTTGTTATCTATCTGACATGGCAGGTTATGTAATAACCAGGATATATTATATGGTGAAATGAACTAAAATACTTGTGACTTTTGAAGATAAACTTTTATGCTTTAGTTATATCATTCAGTGGGATACTTTATACCATACATGTAGGAGCACATTGTAAGGTTACCGGTAATTCACAGAATACAAGAAGAGGTTTGGTCAAATGTTCACCTCTAAAAAGACAGTGAGTTGGGGTCAAATTCTAAATTAAAAATGGCAGATATATATATATATATTTATCTGCCATTTTATATATATATAATATATATATATATATTTATAAATATATATATATAACATATATATATATATAACATAAAGATTTTAATAAAGTTTACTTTTTGAATGATTTATAAATGCTTGTAGACTGGCGAAGAGCTTGGTTTTTTGAATGATATATATATATATATAAATATAATATAATATAATATATATATATATATATTTATGAATATATATATATTTATATATATATAACTACAGATGGAACTGTTTCAGCCTTTTGGGCCTCATCAGTGTAGTGCTGATGAGCAGGATGAAATGACTGTTATTTACAGTCACCTTTGATGCCTCACAAATGTGGGACATCAAAGTCATTTGCCAATATATATATATATATATATATATATATATATATATATACATACATACATATATATACATATATATATATACATACATATATATACATATATGTGTATATATGCGTATATATGTATATGTATATTGAGTTTATTCATTCTCCTCGTCCCCTACCCCTAGCCATCAAGCCGCTTGGTTTCAAGTACTTTCAGAGTAAAGATGCTTTACACTTAGAAATATTTTATAATGATTCAACTGTAATAACTGTTATTCTTCACCTTCCTCATCCTTCTCTACAGAAGAACACGAGGCCAGCCGAAGATAGTCTAAAAAATCTGCCAAAAGTAGATATGCTGAAGTTTTAACCAAGAGTGTCTTTATGCTTAAGAGCTCATTAACATAAAACATTGCCTCATACTCTTGTTCGTCCTTGCGTATACAATACTCCCGTATAATCTACTCCCTGTTAGCGAGTTTAACTCCTTCACTGCCACATCTCTCCCTTTGACGAGTAAAATCGTACGGCGTTAGCTAGAGTAAAATAATAAAAGTCCCCTGTGGCAGGGAAAGAGTTAAGCAAGTCAGTACACCAACGGTATTTAAAAAAGTACATTAATTTTAGGCATTTCGATAGGGCAACATATCGTTGACGTTTTAAAAAATTTTGAATGTGGTTTTTATGCCTTTGAAACTCTTCAAACCGACGCTGTTCAGTTTGTTAACATTTAAACGACCGAAAGCGTTCAACGCACTGCTTGCCAACGTAGTCGCGAAACTGTGGAAATGCTCTGGATGGCTTACTGTGTGGAGCTGCGGAGGCGTTGAGAGTCCTCTTGGGGCTACAGATTGTTCTTTCTTTTGTTTTGAACGGAAAGTTCCATGGTATGAAAACGTTGCCGTAGATGTTACCGTTGTGTTTCCTTCAACTCCCCACTATTCTCTGAAGGCCGCATGCAGTTCCTGCTTATGACTCGCTTTCTAATGTGTACCAACACGTTCTGCGGTCTAAAGTGGGTGGATCGGTGCGGATGGTTTTACGCGATGGTCGTATCTTGTGAATAAAGCCTTAAAGCTCTTGACTCCAAGTTAGTTCATATTAAAATATTAATTTAAAAATCACACAAAGACAAAAGAACATGGTCTGATAAACATATTGAAGAACTACGATTGGTTACCGTACAATCACAATTTTAAGAAACAACGCTGCACTTTTAAATTTACATTTCATTAGCGACATGTTTCGGGATAACAGTCTCTCCTCCACTAGGCTCCCGTTTTTTACGCCTGACCGTTGGTGTATTTGTGCGTGAATTTGTAGTCGTGATGTTTACATTCGTCAATCGTACTTCAGTTTTAACGAATGTTTTACGAAAACGAGTGAACAAGGTAAATAATTGTTAATTACGGTAACTGTTGTAGAAATACTGGAATAAATAGAGTTAATACCAAGGTTTATGCATTATTACATGATTTAAGAAATCATAGTAAGTTGAAAATAAAGTGGTCCAGTCGCTTATTTAGTTCTTGTTTCTAATAAGAAAGTTGGTAATAAAGGAGATTGTTAATCCGAAACATATTGCTATTAAAAAGTAAATTTAAAAGCGTGGTGTCATTTCTTAAAATTTCATGCCAATTTATCGTCAGCATAACCAAAATTGCGGTAACGATTGTTGTAATGCGACGCCGCGGAACAAGCTCAACTTTTGCGGTGATGCGTTCGCATTGCAGCAGTCGTTACTACAATTGTGGTTATAAGGAAAACAGCCCTTATATACAACGAAGTTCCCTTTGTTCAAATGTAAAAACCTGTCGCTGCGCTCTTGATCGTAACATTTGAATCAAACCCTGCCATTATCATATTTCGTGTATCATATATTACCTGGATCAAGTTCTATCCAACGCTGGCCATCCTCTCCGTTACTTTCACCTTCTATGTCTTGATCGTCGTAATTTTCTGAAGGATTTCCAGTTTCCCTGTGTCTTTGCCATGTGTAAACCATTGTGTACGACTGCGAGGAGCCGAGTACAAATATGAAACGAGTGACGAAAATCATGTCTACCATGATTTCTGGATAATCACAATACCATTGTAGCACGCTCATAATGGCACAGTTTATTCTGATTACGATATAAAATATTTCATCTTTCCAAAGACTTCTTGTTCGGGCAATTTTATTGGCGCGAAAATGGATGTCGTTCACGTGCGAAAATGGATGTCACGCATCATCAAGGAAACCTGATTGGTCAGATGGTTCAAAACAGGCTATCGATCACGTGGAAGAAGCATGCATCTAACAGTGAAACCTCACTGATTCAATAATTCGGGTGTTCACTGATTCAATGATTCGGGTGTTCACTGATCCAATGATTCGGGTGTTCACTGATTCAATGATTCGGGTGTTCACTGATTCAATGGTTCGGGTGTTCACTGATTCAATAATTCGGGTGTTCACTGATTCAATAATTCGGGTGTTCACTGATTCAATGATTCGGGTGTTCACTGATTCAATAATTCGGGTGTTCACTGATTCAATAATTCGGGTGTTCACTGATTCAATGATTCG
>JBAHVQ010196721.1:0-13799 GCA_036872915.1 Nanipora kamurai
CACTAAACTTAGAATTGTCTACGATGCCTCAGCGAAGATTAACAACAACCCTTCTCTGAATGAATGTCTTTACAAGGGTCCGTGTCTCTTACAAAATATAGTAGATGTTCTGGTCCTGTTTCGATTCTACAGAGTGGCGCTTGTGGCAGACATAGAAAAGGCCTTCCTGATGGTGTCAGTCGCACCTGAAGATCGAGCTGCTCTTCGTTTTCTTTGGTTTGATGATGTGACCAAGGACAACCGTAAGCAAGTCGTCTACCAGTTTTGCAGAGTCGTATTTGGAGTCACGTCAAGTCCCTTTTTACTAAGCGCCGCCATCGAATATCACCTGTTAAACTATCTCAAGGACAACCCTTTGCTTTCAAGAAAGGTACTCGATGACCTATACGTAGACGACCTGAGCACTGGAGAATCCACCGCTGATAAAGCGTTCGTGACCTATCGTGAGTTAAAGGAAATAATGAGAGCTGGGGGATTCAACTTGCGTAAGTGGTGTTCCAATTCGTCTGAACTTCGGCAACGCATACGAGACCAAGAATTAGAGTTCAACCAACAGCCTAATCGGACACCCAAGGAAGACGTCATCGAAGAAGACATGACGTATGCCAAGTCAGCATTAGGACCTGAGCAAACGCAGGCTGACGGTGAAGAACAAAAGGTTCTAGGGCTATGCTGGAACTTTCAAAGGGATACATTTGTCTACAAGTTCGACAACCTTATAAAATTGGTCGGCGAACTACCAGCAACTAAACGGAGCATTCTGAAGGTCATAGCCAAAGCTTTTGACCCTCTTGGAATTCTGTCACCTATTTTCATCGAAATAAAGATATTGTTTCAAGAACTTTGTCGAGACAAAGGGGGGTGGGACGATTGTCTTTCCGAACTATTATATCACAAGTGGTTCAAGTGGTGCAAGGAGTTAAAAAGGGTGGGACATCTCGAAATTCCACGGTGTTATCTTCTTGGAATGACGGGAAATTCAATGCGATTCCAGCTACATGGATTTTGTGATAGTTCCCAAACAAGTTATGCAGCTGTGGTCTATTTGAGGATCGAAACTGAGGACGAGGTTTCCGTCTCCCTTATAGCATCAAAGACAAGAGTGGCTCCGCTTTCAAGCATTTCTATCCCAAGACTGGAGTTACTGTCCGCTTTAATACTTGCAAGATTGATTGGAACAGTCTTGTCAGCTCTTCAACCTGTTGCCAATATCGAGAACTTTCATTGTTGGACAGATTCACTAACAGCATTGTTCTGGATTCAAGGAAGAGAAAAGGAGTGGAAGATGTTCGTGGAAAACCGAGTCAATGAAATTCGAAGTTTAGTACCAATAGAATGTTGGTCCCATTGTCCAGGAGCTGATAACCCGGCAGACATTCCTTCGCAAGGCATGACTGCCACACTGCTAAAGAACAATGACACATGGTTTCGTGGTCCTTCGTGGTTAGCAGCCGATGAAAGAAAATGGCCAAAGTACAAAACCACCGACAGAACCTACCACTGAATGCTGTAAAGAAATGAAGACTAATCGAGGCAATTCATTAACTACCAGTCTCACGACCACTCAAGTCAAGTTAACCTCCATCATTAATGGTGAAGACTTCTCCGGTTTCCAGCGACTACTACACATTACTGCTTATGTAATGAGATTTGTCAACCGTATTCGAGGAAGAACCAGAACGACTGGCATTCCTACCGCCTCTGAAATAAATGGTGCAGAAATATTATGGGTCAAGGAGGCACAACGAAACATCGATAGAACTCAAATGGAGTCCTTCGATGTAAGGGACGACTGGGCAATGCAGCACTTCGTTATGTTTCTAAGTTTCCAGCCTTCCTACCTCGCCATCACTTTCTGACCACCCTCATCATCCGGCAATGTCGTGAGAATGTTCTGCACAACGGTCTTAAGGAAACTCTAGCGGACGTTAGATCAAGATATTGGATCATAAAGGGGCGAGAAACGGTCAAAGGTGTACTTTTCAAATGCACTGTCTGCAGAAGGTTTCAGGGGAGACATTACTCAGTTCCTGAATCACCCGATTTACCCGCATTTCGCGTTCGAGAAGAGTATGCTTTCAGTTGCGTTGGTGTTGATTTTGCGGGACCACTATACGCAAGGATCCAATGCATGGGAGAACGAGAAATATCAAAAACTTATGTAGCACTCTTTATATGCGCAATGAGTAGAGCAGTTCATTTGGAGCTTGTTTCAAGTATTGATACAGGCGCGTTCATGCGATGTCTTCGAAGATTTGTGAGCCGCCAGGGTCTACCAAGGCTTATTGTATCAGACAACGCGAAAACATTCAAGTCGACCAAGAAAATTCTCCAAAGACTATTTGATGTACCAGCTGTCAAGGAATATCTTAGCACAAAGGGGATTGAATGGCGGTTCAACCTCGCTAAATCTCCATGGTGGGGAGGTTTTTTCGAGCACATGGTTAAGGGAGTAAAGATGTGCCTGAAAAAGGTGCTTGGAAGGTCAATGCTATCATTTGACGAACTGTCCATCATTCTCACGGAGGTCGAGGTGGTGTTAAATTCTTGGCTGTTAACTTACACATACGCTGAGCCCCTCACACCTTGTTTTGGGAAGACGACTACTTACCTTGCCTGAAAACAAATTTCAAAATGACGGAGATTTTGGTGAACGTATAACAATCAACAAAAATGCAAATTACGTTGCAAGGAAGATCCAGCATTTCTGGCAGTGATGGAAACGGGAATACCTTGTAGATATTCGCGAGTTTCATCGACACAAGAAACAAAATTCAAATACGTCATACATTGCGGTTGGGGACGTTGTTTCTATCCGTGATGAGTCAAAGTTACAGTGTGGTATGTGGTCGTTAGAGAAGGTCGAAGAATTAATCAGAGGCAAGGATGGGAACGTCTGAGGAGCTAAGGTTGTTCATGCAAGAAATGGTAAACAAGTTCGTGTAGAGAGACCTCTGCAGAAACTGTATCCGTTAGAGGTATGGTATGAGGTCGCGAATCAGCCAAAGACAACGAAGATCAATGATGACAGCGCAGGACCCAATACAGCAGCCATCGTCGCCAAGGAACGTATAAAACTGATTGACGAGTGATTGACAATCTTGGAACACTGGTCAATGGGGGGAGTGTAAAAACTTGATAATTTGATAAGTCGGATTAATTGACATTTTGTTGTTGGCCAGCGCCGGGCCCTGGTTGCGTTCTGTTTTAGCGCGGAGCAATGAGACAAAAGATAGGTGTGTGTTCATAATTTAATACAGTCAGATCAAATAAAGTCCTAAAATTTAAAAACTTGTCAAAAATTCTATATGTATTGATTGGATAAAAGCATTGTTAAATTGTGATCTGACGCTGTCTGTTGTTTTTCATTCAGCTTGGCAATTAAACTTCAAATCATCGGGGTAAAATCAAGTCCAAGGGGACAAGTTACTTTGAATAAGCAAGGACTTCAAATTATCCCAGTTCGAATTATTCGAGGTAAAATGACTCAAAAATGTGGAGCAGAACCAAGGGGAATAAGTTTTACTTCAAATTATCCGAGTTCAAATTATCGAGGTTCAACTGTATTTGCATGATCATGATAATAACGAATTTGACTGGTGTAAAGAATTTTTGTTGATATCTTTTTTATGAGTATGTGTACCCAAGTGGTTTAATAGGTGAGTCAATAAAAAGAAGAATGGTAACAATGAGTAGTTGACACTGATAAAAAACAGTTCAAATCAATAACATTCTAAATAATCCCTGTAACGATTTCCATAGGCTGTTAATAGATCTTTGTGCAGTTGTATGTCGTTATCTGTTTCTGGAAATATTTTAAATTGACGACCTCCATGTTCTTGAAAAAGCGAAACATTTCATTGTTGAGTTGTGTTATGGATATCGTTTACGTAATGTGGCGCACCATCTGTACTCTTGTCCATGTCAATACACCGGTTATGACTATTACAAATGGCATATAGACCAGATCGGTTATCATATAGCTTATAAATTTGAGATGTTGTATGTCATCGTCCTGTATATTTTCCCATGTTTGTGTGTGCAGGTATAGGTTATTTATAAGCAAATAGCCCAAGACCAGCATTGGCAATGTTGGATGGTTTAATACGTAAATTATCTTTATAAGCTAAATGAATGCAGCATGATTTTGTTCGTGCCGTTTTTTATACATCTTCCCCGTTTTTGGTTCATTGGTCACATCGCACAACCTTGTATTTATTACACTGTTGACATATTGAGTGTTTTTGTCATGGTCACACCATAATCATAAATTCGTTTGAGTAAAAAATGAATAAACCAATGAATTATTGGTTGCATTGTGCTTTTGAAGTTGTTGTTGTTGTATGTAGTGTGTCCAACATGAATCGTAGTAGTTATGTTTTGAATTTTTACATTTCTTTGGTTGCTTGGTTTTATATTTACATTGATAAATTAATCGCACTATTTTATCCAGCAGTTTAATCCAAGATAGTTATCAGGATGATGTTAAATGTAGCGAAGGAGTTTTGTTGATTTTAGAAATAGCTAAATGTTCATCATTGTCAAAATTATAAAGACGTTTTAAATTTTCTTTTCTCTTTTTTAGTTCACCGATACAGAATTTATGTAGATGTAATGCATCATCATCTCGTTGAATAAAATCACAAATAAATTCTTGAAAGAGCTCGATTGAAATAATTGGATAGTGTATAATGACATTCTGGTTTATTTGTTTGTGCTTTCATGTAATAAACTTGCACATCAGCATGTGAAGTACCTAAAGGTAGTACTGTCATGATTCCCTCGATTAAATGCAACTGTATTATATCTGTTATTTCAGATCATGTGACTGTTTGATTGTGTGGATGGAGAAACTTAAAAGAATAAAAAGGAGAAGAAATCATGTCTCGCATCATTTCAACAACAAATTGTATGTTGGTGCAGTTGTTGTCGTCTTTGTCAAAAAAGACATGAGTGGTGGTAGGAATATAATACAATTGGATAAAAAAGATTTGGATCATTTAGTAAGTCTTATTGAATGAAAATCAAAAATGACAAGCTATTTTAAAAAGCATTTTATGATCAAATTTTTGGGGACACAATACAATGATGCATTTAAAATGACCAATAATGTTTATTCTATTGAGGTGAAACCAAATACTTCATTTACATTGGTTGACTTTTTAAAAAGCATGAAAGAATTATTTACAGAGATTATGAACATAGCATATGCACAAATTAAATACAAAGATGATTTTGTGCGATTTTTCTTTTCTGCTTTTCCAGTCAGACCATTTTCGGCACCTGTAATGTCTTTTTTAAAATATATTGGAAAAATTTTTAAATAGTAATCAAACAATTCCTAAAACAGGATTTAAAACAAAATTAGTTATTACTACTTTTCCTCAGGGTTATGTAAAAAAACTCGTAATAACAAAAAAAACATGGAAATTATATGAAAATATTAATAAATGTTTAAATGATGGTGGCAGGGTGAAACCAACAGAGAAGAACGTTCAGGCTGTAAAATTGTTTATGAACAATGTCAAATTAAAGTTAGTTCTATTATTTGTGGTAGACATTGTCCTATCATTGTGGAAAAGTATTTAAAGAAAAATACTTTTCATTTGGTTGTTTTTTTGGATCAGTATCATGACACTGTTATGTACTATTCACGAATGGATGACAAATGGTGTGTGAGTGTGCTGACTAATTGTGTTGTTGCTTTGTGGTTTAATAATAGGCATTATGACCTTGTTGTTAATATTAAAAAATTTCTAAATAACATGTCTAAGTTTTGTGTGAAATGTATGAAAAAATTTAATTGTGTTCTAAATCATGTTTGTTCTATTGGTGAAATATTGTGTCAGAAATGTTACACTTTACATTCAAGCATTGATTTTTCTCAAAAATATCAATGTTCCCATTGTAGACTTTTATTTTATTCACAACATTGTTTTGAACAGCATTTGTGGAATAAATGTTTTCATTCTAAGATGAATCCAAAGGGTAAAATAACACCGTGTCAATATTTTAAATTTTGTGAAAAATGTAATAAAATTGTACCAAGGTTTATATTTTTAAATAAAAAAGTATTAATCATGATTGCTCAAAAATATTTTGCAAGTATTTTAAAGGAATGAAACTTAACCTCATTATTGTCTCATGACATTTCCTGGAGAAACATTGGTTAATCATCAACTATTATTTTTTGATCTTGAAATAAAATTAGATGAATTGGGTATTTTAATTCCGTATTGTTGTGTTATTCAAAAAGTATGCCTGAAATTTCAAAATATTCCATTTGCTCAACAACAAAATCATTGCGAACAGTTTCCCAGATTGCCCAGTGTGTATAATGATATGAGTGTTGTACCTGTAGCATATTGTGGTGTTCATCAATATGTTGTACATCATGATGGAGGGTGTATTACCGAAAATGCTAGTGACTTAATTTTATATCACCAAAATACTACACTTATTGCATGTAATGCATCTCGGTTTGATGGAACATTTTTATTACAGTATTTTTTAAAAGAAAATATTAAAGTGAATATAGTTATGGATGGGAATAAAATTATGAGTATGATAATACCTGGTTTACATATTACTTTATTGGATAGTTTTTTATTAATGCAAATGTGTTTAAGTCGATTACCCAAAGCTTTAGGTATTCAAAATGTCAGTAAAAGTTACTATCCTTATTTATTTTATGATATGAATTATGGTGGTGTGATAGTGGATCGAAAATATTTTGATTTGAATAGCATGTCTAGTGAAGAACAAAATGAATTTGAATGATGGTATGAAGAGAACAAGAAATATGAATGTATTTTTTGAAATGAGTTTTATAAGTACTGTGTTCTTGATGTTGACATCCTTCGTCAAAGTTGTATTAAATTTAATTTACTTATTTATGACATGGCACATTGTGTATGACCATAGCAAGTTTGGCTACGAAAATTTTTCAAAGTAATTTTTTACAAAAACAAACTATAGGTATTATACACGTGGGTGGGTATTGAACTCAAATTTGTCAAAGTTTGATTGGTATGATTTTGTTAAATAAAATTTCAAAAGATAAACCTCATTTACATTCTTTTTTATCAGCTCAAGGTGAAATGGAAACTGGTCGATATTATGTGGATGGTTATGACCCAGTATCTCATACCATTTATCAATTTCACCAATGTTTTTATCACAGATGTCCTGAATGTAATTCCAGTGAATTTATTATAATTTATATGAAAAGACACAACGAATTACAGATTATTTTTTATCCCAGGGTTATTTAGTGGAGAAAATGTGGGAATGTCAATATAAAAAAAAAACGTGTATTGGGTGTTCACAAAATGAATGAGTACAAAAAACAATTCTACTCACATTTACCCGTGAAACTACATGATCACCCGTATATCTTTATGCCAAGATTGAATTGAATCATGAAAGAATATTCTATAAAGATTTTACGTCTCTTTACTCTTACATTCAAAAAACAATATGTTCCCTGTGGGTCACCCAGAAATTTTAGTAGGAACCGAATATTTGGTGTAATTAAATGCGAAGTGTTACCTCATAGAAGACGTTTTTCCTGTTCTATCTTCTCATTAATATAGTTTTAAAAATAAAACAAGAAGCTAGTGGAATTGCTACTAATTGTTTGAACAATCAAGATGTTGTTAACGACACACGTCTGCAAGACTATATTAACGAGTTGGAAAAACATAAAATTGAAAGACATCCTGGTTTGCATAGTATAGCTAAATTTCTGTTGAATTCGTTATGGGAAAATTTGGTCAACAAAATAAAATATTTAAATGTTTATTATGAATTGTTGTGTTGGGTGAATAATAGTAAAATACAAGTTAGCAGTATGGAACTTATGAATGATCAATGTTTACGTGTTAATATTCAACAAAAGGAAGAAAATGCTAAAGAATTTTGAAACGGAAATGCTGTAATTGCCGCTTTTGTAATTACTTAGGCACGACTACATTTATTCTGATTTCTTACATGCATTAACAACTATAAACATTGTCAAGTGTTATATTATGATACCAATTTGGTGATTTACAAATGGTGTTGAAATGGGTAATGTTTTAGGGGAACGAACCAATGAATTGAGTGAAGATGATTTTATAACAGAATTTTGTAGTACAGCAACAAAACGTTATTCCTTTTGTACTCAACAAGGTCAACAAATAATGCACGCTAAAGGTTTTAGTCTTCGGGGGGATTGTAAAGATAAAATTCATTTTGAAGCACTACTGTCTATTGTTGCAGATCGTCAGCAAGTTATTGAAGTGAATAATCGGAATTCTATTGGTAGAAATAATCAACCAATTTTATATTGGGATGATCAAGTTAAAAAATTTAAGTTTACTTTTGATGAAGTAAGATTTTAAATGATTTTAAATCAGTTCCCTTTGGATATTTGTCTAGGTGAATGATAATTATGATATTACTTTACCGTTCTCTCACCCTTCTGTCATTTTGTTATGTGGTCCAAGTCAATATGGCAAAACAATGTGGATTTATCAACATTTAAAACTTTTTGGTGTCACGATGCACCATGTCCTGCAACATATCGTATTTTGTATTTAAAAGAACAACCCATTTATGAAGATAAGAAAAGTGAAATTGAAAAAAATCCAGATATGAAAAGTATCAAATTTATATCGTGTGTTAAAAAAGTTCCTACCATGGATGAAATTTCAAAAACTATTGAGGATAGCGGTTTGATTATTTTAGATGATTTAATGATGCAATCTACTTCTTGTAAGGAAAATATTGAAAATATAATGAAATTAGTTACCACTGAGTTGCATCATAAAAACATAAGAATTTGTCAAGAATTAAATTATGGAGATGGAAAAAATTCGATCTATTAAAAAGGAAGTAAGAATATAGTTATGTTGGACAATATTAATTCAAAACAGGATATTAAATCTCTTGCGAGAAACTGTAATTACAACCCTCAAATTCAAAGTGTGTTGGATCATGTTTATGGTAAACCGTACGGTTATTTATTATTTGATGGAGATCAAAAATCATACCACAATTGTAGGTTAAGAACAGCCATATTTGATATTTAACATAAACGTTTACAGAATTGTTTATTGTTCTTAACATAGCAAGTTTTTCAATAAATTTTTTTGCATGTATTATGAAAATAAATTTGAAAATGATAATGTAATATTTTTTCTGTATTTTTATTATGTAAGAGTAATAGATTTAAATATGGATTGTGAAAACGAGTTGTTAATGATTGCTGTAATAAAAATAATCAACACCATGTGCCCCATATTGTTGATGTGTTGGATTGAAATTGGTGATGCGAATAATTGTGAACTGACAAATTATGCCTGTCAAAATAATCTTTCTTATGGGGTGAGTGACAGTAATGGGATAGCGAATAACCGCAAGTATCAAAAAATAAACAGTTTTTTTTATTTTTCCAAGCACACACCCAATGTTTGCCACGTTTGCCAGATGGGTCTGTATTCCAAATCCACCCTCCTACATCTTTCAATGTTTTTGTATATTGATCAGCAGCAAAAACCCTATAAAATAAGATTGAATGATAGGATTTTTGTGTGCTAATATTTTTATTTCTGCGTTGGTTAATTCTTTTGATAAAAATTGTTTGAAACATTAGAAGTCTTGCTGCTAGTCATTGTGACCATATAGTTTTTGTCTATCTTGTTTTTGTAAATTATATCACACTGCTGGTGAGGGATGTGGTAATCCTGATATACTGGGTTGACTAGTAGTCAGTGTTGTGGAATCGGGGAAATCAGTTGAACACGTTTTCATGGGGTAGGATGAAGTGAAAGTGCAAAATCACAAAGCTCTTGTCATAAGGTGTTATGAATGTAAGATGGAATATTCCAACATACCAAATGCTACTCTGGTTTGTAAATATTATGAATGTAACTTAAAGAAATTACAGTTCACGACCCAACATTTTGACACTCCGGTCTAGTGTCTTCATCAGGGGTGATCTAAGCGTCATAACGAGTACCTTCTATGCTTAACTTTGAGTGATGATCTCATCTATGGATGGCACATTAACAGCCCCACACTCCTTTGAACTGTAACATCGGCGGGCTCCTGCCTGATGACTATTTGCATCTCATCAATAGATGAGATCATCACTCAAAGTTGAGCATAAAAGGAACTCGTTATGATGCTTAGATCACCCCTGATGAAGACACTAGATCCGAGTGTGGAAACGTTGGGTCATGAACTGTAATTTCTTTAAGTTACGTTCATAATATTTACAAACCAGAGTAGCGTTTGGTGTGTGGGAAATTTCACCTGGTTGCAGTGAACTTGTATCTTACTGTAAGATGGAATATTTTTCGATGTAAAATTCTTATAAGTTGATTTCTTTTTGATTTAGATCGGGTATAATTTCTTTCGAATACAGTATTATGTACCAAATCGTAAATGCACTGACAGTCCTTTTGGTTGCGGTTGAACTTATGAATTTTAAAAAGCTTTCGAAATGACTGAAACTTGTCATTCTTGTGATTTATCTGTTTTGGTACTTAATTTCTCTGAAGCGTTATTCAATTTTTTTAAATATTGAATAATACTATCATTGGTGCTTTCATGTGATTGATTTGTATTTTTAACAGATTCCATGCTTTTTTGAGCACACACCACATTATTAATTTTGGGATTTTTTAAATTTTGAAAAGCCCAATTATGCTCCATTTGATTAGTAAGTATGTCAATAAGTTTATCTAGTTTATTGGCATTGACAAGATGTAAAATGTTATTACTCATGATGCTGCTCGAGGAAGTTAAAAAGGAAAAATGATATACACACACTATTTTGGTTTAAGATTGCATTTGTTTTAATTTTTGCAATGCTTTTTCATAACAATACATAATATCACAATTTTCACATAAAATAGTATTTTGTTCCGGTTTACTTAATATCCCTTGAAGAAATTAGAATATTAATTTTTCCTTTAAGAATACATTTGCTTAATTCTTTAAGATTTTTTACAAATATTTTGTTTATAACGTACATTAAACGTTGTTTATAACTTGTTACATTAAGATGTTTTTTTTTAATTTTACTATAGAACTTTGTTTTTTAATAGGATTATGATGAATGAGATCTTTCAAAAAATGCAATAGAATATTGTAATTGTTTCCTTTATCACCATCATTGTCATCCTCCTCCTCCTTGTCCTCAACATCATCATCACCGTTATTTTCATATTTTGATTTATTCACATTATTATTCATTTCCCCCTCTTCTTCAGAAGAAGGTACAAATTCCTTTTCTAAATTTGTACGAGGTTGTGACATGTTCATTTTATTACTTTGAGTAAAAAAATCTAACAGTTTCTGCTTATCTTTGTTGTTTGTAGAATGATAAGACATTTTTTTAAAACGCACATTTCATGGCTTTCCCATGCTTATAATGGCGCCGTACATATCATCCATTCAGCAGCATTAGCTGTTGGTTTAACCTGTAATTTACACATCTGTGTATCATGCAAACTAATAACACTTGTGTTTGTGGTTTGACAAATGTGTATGTATTGGATGTTTTTGATTGAGGATCACCATACACTTCATGATAGACATATTTAAGAAACATGTCTACAACTGGTTTCAGCTCAAACATAACCATAGCGTCGTAAAAAACTTTGTTTTTCAATGCTATCATCAGCATTGGGATTTTCTTCTTTTAATACAACTTTTATCCTTGTTTTTTTTTTTTAAATTTAGTTAAGTATGAATCTAATTTTCATTTCTTCTTTACACATTTGGTTTGCTCATTAAAATGATTTGGTAATTCAATTTGATTTGATTTTATAACTTGCTCCATACTGACAAGTTTTTTTTCAATATAGAAATACTTCCCAGGATAATTTTTTCCATGTAATTGGCCAAGTAATTAAAGCAATGTAATCTTGCTTGGTTAAACTCATTGTTTTTCCCCCAACTCTAAAACGCTTTGTATCCTAATTGAAAATATAAATTAATTTCACTGTTCACATGATGCCCCCCTATGTTCGTTGTCTTTATAATATCAAAATCCACTGTGTTTTTCACAATATCATGGTCATTGAATAAAAATGGTGGTAAAAGAAAACACTTTTGTTCCTCTGGATTTTGTCTTCCGCTATGAATTGAACAAAGGAAATACTTTGTGGTAATCATACATTGTTGACCCACCCCACCATGTGGAAATGCAGCTTGCTTTTGATTGACAAGTACAGTACCATCACTAAATGTTTTCTTTTCACCATCTTTACTAAAACCACTGAAATCAATTTTTCTCTTTGTTAAAAGGTAGAAGGTTGTATCGATATCATACTGTTGAACTAAATCCAATTTTGCATACACTTTTATATTTTTACAAGTTTTATACGGGAATGTGAGTGAATAGTTCCTCAAATTACAATTAGCCTTGGAATATGAAGCATTTGTTAAGTTACTAAACACTTTAAAACAAGCTTCCCACTTGAAAAGGGTATTAAATTAGCAGCACTGTCCTTAACTGGAATAATAATACTTTGAAATGATGCTGATTTTAAAAGGTGAAATATATCCGGTGGTTTATAGGTTTGCATAGATAAAATGTCTTTCATATTTTTCCAATCAATAGGAATGGTAAGTAATAAGGGTTGAATGATATCACCCACATTATTATGAGTTTGATTGCAATAAACATACATCATATTTAACCCACAACTCATATCAGGTAAATAATCTGCTTTCCAAATTTTATACGACCGTTCAAATATTTTGTTTGAGGCCACGGTAGAATTATCATATCGACTTTTCTTAAATCCAAGCATCCATTGTAGTTGTGGCGATAGTGTCAGCGATACTTCCACTCAGGAATTAAACGTTTTTGTATTTGCAAATATATATTGAATAACGGAACTTGACGGTACAAAACGAAATGTACCACCTGTTTGCTTAACCCAACACTCATAATTTAATTGATATTTTATATGAACCACATTATTTTCAAGTCTGAAATAGACGTTACGATCCAACGTATATCTATTGATATAGTCTACAGGTGAATTTCCACTTGTCCATTTTTTGATGGAAACGGGAACAGGAAAATGCTCATGTGAGCATGCGCATTTGAGTTTTTTACTAACCCTCAGGAAAGGTTTTCCTGCCGTTTTTACCATAGGAAAAAGTTGAATTCAGTTCAACTTTTTCCCGTGACATTTTGAGCAGGAAATCAAAAAGCTACTGTGGCCCAGAAGTGTCACAATACGTTTGGAAATTGACAATACATTTCAAAATTTATATTAAAACAAATCAAAACAACGATTCCTGCCTTAAGTACATCATTTTGAGTAATGGCATTTTACCGTTTGATTTGGTGTCACATGGACAAACTATGATCGACCATGTTATGTCCATCATGCGGGGAAAAATCTTGAAGAGAACTACAAGTTTTATTGTAAGTGTGGGTGTCCGGCCCCGTCAGATGCTGGTGGTTTATCTAGAAAGTGGAGTCGTCAGCTGGCGATGAAAAGAAGCGGGCATCAACCAGGCCAACATTTGAAAAATTTCAAGTGACAAAGAGGAAGGAGAGAGCTTCACTATTTAGAACGAATGGAAAGCAACCAAAACGAAAAAAGGACGTTGAAGACATGATTGGTGATGTTAAGATTAACGTGGGTATCATGTTTTTTGACGGAAGTCAGTTTAAACCTCAAAGAGCTAAGACTTTACCAATAAAAGTTACAAAGTCTTCCTCAAAGGACGAACTGCTTAATGCTGCATTAAGTAAACATAAAGCTCACTTTCAAAATATAATCAAG
>JBAHVQ010196751.1:0-13796 GCA_036872915.1 Nanipora kamurai
CCACTGCCAAAAACACTGGCCGACTGTCAGCGAATTGAGGGATCTACCACTTGGAATTTGATTTGACCTATTACGAATTTGATTTGACCATTTTGAATTTGATGTGACTTGTGACGAATTTGAAGTGAAAATGGTGTAGAAAAGATCTTTCCCTAGTTACATCGTTCATGGAACTAAGTTATCCAGAAAAACAACATAACTTTGGGGAACGTCCAGTTTTATTTTATCGCTAGGCTATCGATATCTACAGAGTTTTATATCCAAGGATTAAAAAAACTAATATATTGCAGAATGGGGTGCCGTTCTGGGTAACAAAGGCAAACTATGATTGGTTTGTGATTAGGCATTGGTAAGTTTTCCAATGACAGTTTAGACGCGCGAATAACCTAGAATGCTATTTTCCCAGGGTTCCTGGAGTGACCAATTATATTCAGTCTGGGACTTTGTTTAAGACTTGCAAATCGCATTGACAAATTATCAAACAAAGCATACAACGAACTTAATGTAATAGGAAACCTAAATATCCCGAGGTCAATCTTGTACCAGGACACTTGCATTACATAAAACCAATGGGTGGCCCTATTAATTATAGCTCAGAATCAAATTACTGACAAACTATCTGTCAGTAGTGCCACTGCTAAAATATAGTCCTTTTCATCAGTCTGTGGTGGGGGATCTCCTGACTGTTTGGGGCTCATAGTTCTCGACCTAACCTACCTAAACGCGGCTTCGCCAATAGTTGCATACCACCTGTACAAAATCGTGCCGGAAGAATTATTCTCCAGCAAGGAATGTAAAAATAGTTGAATACTTTGTCATTACGAGAGAGGCTAAGCTTTTTCGCACAGCCATCGTTGAAGATACCGAAAATAACAATTGACCGCTCATAGCACAATGCTGTATTCTTTTTAGGAAATTATATTACTTTTAATTATATATCATTTCGTATTGCACTTCGCTCATGCGTTTCTAATTGTACGTTTACTTGAAGTCATTCTGTTATATAAGTAATATTTAAAGGCCGAGAAAGAGGACTTGACCGGGTTTTCAAGTACGAGAATTTGTTCCAGTCCGAGGCTTCGCCTCGGACTGGAACAAATTCCGAGTACTTGAAAACCCGGTCAAGCCTTTGAATGACTTCTCAAAATCCATTAGTGTAATCCCTAAGCCCTAAATGAATGTAAACAGGCTTGTTTAAATGCGTTGAAATTAGTTGTTTTTTATGCTCCATTAGTTCTTGACGTCATATTTCCAGCAGCGGACTGGAAAATATTATTTCAAGTCCTTGGACTGGAAAAAGTATTTCTAGTCCTCTGCCCAGTACTTTACTGGCATTTCAAGCTCGCTCGCGTGGTACAATTCTGTGCGTCTGATTGAACAATTTCCTCATGAATTATTAATGAGTTTGAGAAGTATATATTTAGGACTGCAGTTGGTTTCATTCTCGTACATTCTTGTACTTGTTGAAGACTGTGGCCGTACAGTTGAAAGCTGCAAGATTTTTACTTTTTTGGCTGGATAACATTTGTCTAATTTTCGGTTTTTCATATGCCTAACCGGGTTATCTTGTATATATTTGAAGTCATTCAGTTGTAAAGCCATTGCAAGTGAATGTCACTGAACTTACACGAAGTTGTTCCGATTAATACCAACGAACAATCTCAACCATTTCCGAGCGTTTACCGACGACTTTCAGACATCTTTCCACAGAGTAAATTTGATATTGTAGTAAATATTTCTTGAACATGCAAAGGCTTGGGCAAACTTTTGTAACTAAAACCACATCGGTTAGTATAAAAAATTGTAATATTGAAGTGTTAATATAAAGTCGTTATTCATGCAAGAAGTAAACCACGTTTTCTTTTTCTGCAGTATGGCAGCCGATTTTACAACCACTGGAAATATACTGTATCTATACTGTCCAATATGAAAAGAAGAAAATTTTCAGATTCAGGAGGTTTGTACAAATCATCTCTAATCAATAGGTGATGAATTTTTTTATTTGATGTACTGGTACAATACCGCTGGGTTTTTTTGTGATTTGTGTACTGTATATAAACACAAATACAATAACTTGATTATGTCATCATCTTTTATTAATGCAAATGCTGGATGCGGTGAAGATGGTCCAGAGGACCGGCCAGGGGTGCCTTGACCCCCAACTCGATATTTGTTGGAAGTTTTAAGGTTGTTTTACCAATAAGGAGTATCAGTAGTGTGTGTTAGCCCACGTTGCCCTCCACGGCAGACTCCAATTAACATGGATTGTTACTCCCTTGTACTGTTATTTTTGTTCTCGTGGCATTTACAATATACTGTTTTATTTCAATAATAGGAGGTGTTGATTTGGTTGTGATTGGGTCTGGACCTGGAGGATATGTTGCTGCTATTAAAGCAGCTCAGCTTGGAATGAAGGTATGGAATTTCATCTTGACTGAAATGGACATATAGTATTATACATTATATTATAAATTTCATTCTTTGTTTATTTTTATTGGTTGTTACCAATGATTTATTGCGGAATAGATGTACAGAGGCTGTCACTAAAACATTTACCATATGATATCACAAGCCAATCATATTGCCTTCATATTCACCAGGGATCATGTCAAATGGCTGTTCTCATTACATTAAAAATAAATTTGATTTTCCCAGTGTCTGTTCACTTATAAATTTGCAGCAGACCACACAACATGGTAAGAACGTTGATGACCCACTCGACTTTAATCTTGTGGGTCACTGTTTTGTTCTTACCTCATTTTGAAGTTATCTATGTATCTATAACTAGACAGGCAGAAAAAAATGAAATCTACATATTGGTTGAGTAGAGTTGATATTATACTGTACCATTTCATTGCAAGCATGTTAATGATTTGATTTTTATTTTGATTAATGGAAAAAATACTCTGGGAATCAGGGGTTTGTAAAACACCAAGATCAGCTTGGGTAAAGAGGTACATACTGTGGGGAGAGTATCTGTCAGTTATAAATTCCAGGGATTTCTCTTGATGTCATTGGCATAAAACAGGAAAACAAAATATGTGCAAGTTGTTTTTGAGTTCAGAGCATTGAATATGAAAGTAAGATCCCCAGCCTGTGTCATCAGAGGTCCAGTCTCTACATCTTAAACACACATTTTACATGGGTTGAGGAAGGTGATGTAAAAACAATTGGTATCCATGGTGTTAAGGAAACTGATTTTTGTTTTGACTGTATAACAATTGTGAAACTTGTTTTAGGTTGTCAGGGAGAAACTGTAAATTGGGGTTCTAAATGACAGTTTATGAAATATTTTTGTATTTTTTCCATTTTACTACTTTGTCCTCTACAGTAACTTCTTGTAAGTAACTTAAAGTAAGTGAGTGTCTTTATTTATACTGGATATCCATCTCAGCAGTATGGCCGTTGAGGGCCATCCCTCCAGGGTTCACTGTGTTACTACAGGACGAAACCAGAGGTCCTGGAGAAAACCTACGGGGCTTGGTAGTGTCATACTGGACAACACTTTTTCCACATATGAAAAAGGTAATTTGTGGATCACACAACTCCATGAACAAATCTAACCCAAGTCACAGAGGTGAAAGAAATGTGGACAACTACAGTGCTACTAGCACCCCTTTCTGTACATACCCCATATGTTGCAATAATGTGATACTGCCATTTGCAAACCACCATTAGGTGTGTGATTTCATGTTTGTTTACATTTCAAAAGTGGATGTTTTTTGCAGAAACATTGACCATTGAATTACGTTCCTGCACTTTGCACAAAAGAAGGGGGCAGGAACTGCCAAAACCCATAATTCAAAAGCTTGATTGATTTGTTGGCAAACATACAGGTTTGAGAACATAAACAAACACGAAAAAATCGCATGCCTAACAGTGGCTTGCAAATGGCAGTAGCTGTGGCTAGGTGCTTGCAAAACTTTCAGGTCTAGGCCATGTGATAAGTTCAAATTTTAAACCACTCACCATCTTCCCTGCTCCTATGTATGCATGTTGCTGCACCATGTTACACTTCTAGAATTTCATAAGGTTTAAAACATTATCAGTAGACCATGGAGCATGTTCTGAAGCAAGGGAAGGTGGTGTGTGTTAGATGGATGATATTAGGGGCATACATTCTTGGAGGGTGTCACAGACACCCTCCATTGGTAAAAAACCAGCAAATCCATGGAAAATAGATAAATGTAGCATCCAGTTAGTACATAATTTGATCTCTGAGGAGCCCAACACTTTATAAGCCTTGACATCCTTACCACTTTACTTATCCTACTTTTTTTTTACTCAAAGATATTTTGGCAAATAAATTTGTTGTTGTTGTTGTTGTTGATACTGTAGGATTAGTTAAAAGTTATTATTCCAGCAACTTTGAAAAAGTTAGAATATTCAGGCAAATCAAACTAGATTCCTCCATTCAATATGGCATATGTATGCTCCTGGATGACATGCTGGCATATGAAGGGGATAAAAAGCAAGATGATCAAAGGTTTGAAACAACACAAACGATATGTCATTATTGCCAGAAAAAGTGTAGAGTCTTGGGACATCTTGCTGTTCTCGAGAATGATCAAACAGGTGGTGAAATACAGTATTGTCTTTGTCTTTGATAGTTACCAAATGTAGAAGATACATGTATGTGTGTGCTTTTAACCTGAAGGAAGCACGGCTATTGAGCTTTGGATTAAACCATTGCTGAGTCTGTTACTAGTAAGAGCTACAGTACGTGAGCCCATTTCTAAAATTGTCCAAATAAGATTTACACCAGAAGAATTTCTGCTCCTATTTCACCAGACCAAATTTTGTCTTAATTTAGTATTACTGTCTATTTTTGTACGAATGTTTTGGTTGTTCAAAACTTTACATATACTGTCGCGACGTCCTGGCGACAGTTAGTCCAATCTGTAATCCTTTAGAAGAAAATCCCCTTCATGCCGTTGGACTGATGTTGCACAGAAGTGACGAAAAAAGTTGGAGCACGGTTGGTTAAGTACTCACTCCCATGGAACGTCGGTATGTTCAAATTCAAAAGGAGGCTTTGGTTTGACGTTACCTTGTGAGTCTCTGTATCGAATTCCAATGTAATTCATGCCACGCTGGCGCAGACCACAGACCACAAATGCCGCTTGTAGAATGTACTTTAAGTACTAAGATGAAATACCACCAAGAATCTAGCAATTATGACTGGAACTTCCAGAAACCCAGTTCACCATCTTATAAGTTCATGAAAAGTACATCTTCAAAGCGGGTTCTCTTTTATTTCAAAAAACTGATAACCAGCCCGTGTGTTGTCATTCGATTAGCGCTGACTAACAAAACGCTTGCTGAAACAAGTGAACTTCAGCAAACATTTTTGGGACAGAATATTGCCAAAAGGGTGAGGTAAAACATGAACCCGTTGTCAATCTGTTGTTCGCTTTTTGCATTCCACAGTGGTTTTAGGGCACCAGGTACGTTGTGTCTGTGGGCACGAAATCCTTATTTCGTCAAGGATATGGCTTGAGTTGTTGGATAAAATCTAAGAGGCTGTCTATGCATTTCACGATATCATGAAGGAGCAACAATAACAATACTATATGGAGTAAAAGTAGAGTGCTGCGTATAGACATTGTTGAAATAAAGCCAATTTTTGATAGGTAAACTGACGTTTCGAGCGCCGAATTATCAGTTTTACTGTCAAAATTACGGAAGTTCGTTGACCGTTTTGTTTTTATTGTGCTATATCATGGTGGTCTAGCCAAAGGAATTGAGTGAAATTCCTCGCAAAAGAATGCTTGCTAGTGATTACGCACAAAATTAATGTCAACAGAGAAACCATGAGGAAGTACATGTACTGAAGATTTTTCTTATTAAAACTTTAAGGCTACTTGTTCATAGTTGATTATTGTACTCTTTTTGTGGTGATGTCATTGCTGATTTCATGGCAGACATCTCAACAGACCGTTGGTGATATAAAATCCATATTTGCTCGACATGGAGAGCTAAAGAGGGCGAGATCAGACAGTAGAGCTCTGTAAAATTCAAATTTGAAAACTGCAATTTAAGCTTGTTACAAGCAAACTTACATGTCTACACGTTCACAGCTAGCCGAAGGTTTATCCAGCATCTGTAGGGGTGGGGTCCCACAGGGACTGGAGCCTTACCGTTTTGTAGAGTTGTTTGGCCGAAAGTGATTGCTTGAATTGACTTTTAACTTATATACTGTATTATTTATTATGTAAATACATTTTTAAAAAGGTAGAACAGGTGCCCTTGTTGCTGCGTTTAGCACCTGTCCCACTAAATGTCTGTACATGCATGGTCCTGGGCTCACTGAACATAGGAAGTCAAGCTACAGTTACAAGCTACAGGTATAGTGTATGACTATACCACACTTTCAGTCGAAGTGGTTTTACCTCTCAAGTTATAAGAAAAAGAATCTTTAAAGAATGTTCGAGAGCATACAATATTACGGCAGACGCAACAATACATATTCAACAATACATGCAACAACAGACAGTAAACACGGAAGAAAGAAAACACTGGTTCGATCCCCGTCTGAGGCTCAAAAAAACGTTCTGAGTAAATAACTTTAGAGCGTGCCATTAATATGTTGTATTCATTGCTTCATTGCTGTAGTTATAACTTATTAAGTTGTATCTCCTTTCACAGACTGTTTGTGTCGAGAAAGATAACTCACTGGGTGGAACATGTTTAAATGTTGGCTGCATTCCTTCAAAGGTAATGAGGACACATTTCTATTGTTGAGTACAAAAATGATGCAGTGTATTCAGATTACTAAATTTAAATACCCAATTTATATTAAAACAATTCTACCTGTTTCCCCCCATTTTCTGGAAATTTATTATAAGATTTACTGGAATCAATCCAAGATATTTTTGTTAGCTGCATTTTGTTTTCTGAAGTTTTTTAAAATTTTTCCATTTTAAGAGATATTTTTGCTCTTTCTGCAGTCAATGGACAGCTTCCACCTCCTTTTCCAATGCACATATTCATTAAAGTGCATACAAACCCTTTTACGATTTTCAGTTCTTTGTAAAGAGGGAAAAAAACTATTAAATCCAGTGGCTTCCGAGTGCTAGGCTTCCTTGCTGCGCGACTTTTTCATGCAAACATGCGTATTTAAAGTAATATATCCGAAACGAGTGAACAAATCAACAATTATAAAAGAACTTTTTTGCTCTTTTTGCTTCCATACAAAAAAATAAAAAATGCGGAGAGTTTATAGGCACTTTAATCATGATCATAGTATACATTTTGTTTGTGATCAGTTGTAACTTTTAATGTTATTCTGAAAATATTCTGCTTTAGGCTTTGCTTAACAATTCTCATCTGTATCATCAAGCTATGACCAATGACTTTACAAACAGAGGGATCGAAGGTGTATATTGCTTTTTCTGAATATTACTGTTACTTAGGGACTGGTTGTTGTTGACGTTAAGAACTTTGCGGAGCCAACTATTTACGTGGACAGAAAATTCTTTACCCAGCGTTCAAAATGTACAAAATCAAATTACCTAACCTAGAATTTTAATCTAAGGAGACAAATTTAACCCACTCAGTGTCAGAAATTGTATCAATCTTGATGAAATGGTGAAAGAGACAAGTATAAGACTTAAAAAGAGCTAAAAAAAACAAGGCAACGTAGAAACTTGACAATGCAGTCAAAGCTAAATTACTTGACAGAGATGACCTACCGAAAGACCCAAGTGGTGATGAAATTCCCATTGACATTTTGGATGGTGAAATCTAAATTATTTTCAATTCATAAACATTTTACATTGCATTATATAGTAGTCTTGAAAAGTTTCGTACCCATCCTTTCCGAGAAGTGAATTTTTTTTTTACCCAACCTTTTATGTATTAGAATTTTGAATTACCCAACCATTTTCTCTTCGGCCCCAACCCCAACCATAAATAATGACCAGTCCCTTAGTAAATTTTAAAATTAATGTTTTCCTTTTTATCTTTTCCAAACATGTTTCTTTAACTCTTTGGTGCCAGATTCCGTCACCAGTGACTGATGCAGACTTAAGTATTTTACTCTAGTAAATGCCAGAAGATTTTACTCGTCAAAGGAAAGACCCTCTGTCATCAAGGAGTTAAAAACCGTAGTCTATATTCCTAAGAATTTTGACGCAAACAAACGCTGCATGAAAAATTAATGTGTGTAACATGGTATTTGGGGACGATGTAAACGACGTTTTATGGCGAAAAAATTTTCCGTTAAAAGTCTTCGTTACAAATCATCCCATGTATAATCACTTTTATTTGTAAGTTTAATTATAGTTTGTGATATAAGTTATTTCTGAGGGATACAACCATATGTGTTTTCTTGCACGTTCACCTTTTGTCTCGTGCTGTTCAAGAGATCCTCGGAATGGGCAAACTCTGAAACGAACATGAAAGAATATTCGGAGTAATAACTGACAAAAGTATATCAAGAAAAACAATATACAGGTTTGTATCCACCAGAAATGTTCTTCAAAATATGTCATATTTCATAATTTGCAAGCAATTGTCAAAATTTATGCGGATAAAAAGGAAATTTTGTTACTTGCTACCATCAAAATATCAATTTTGCCTGATTGAAAATATCTTACAATATTCGTGCATGTGCATTCTACAGTATATCTTAAGTAGGAAAACTCGACCTTATGCGCTGGTACTTAACAGGCCACGAGGAAATTTTACTATAGTCCAGTTATGTGGATAATCGTCTCTTAATGTGAATGGATACCGAGGAACCCGTTTTTGAAACTTGATAAAAATGAGAAATGGCTTCATAGCGTGTTCCTTAATTTTGATACCAACTTCCACATTTCTGTCACTATATAATTCGTGTTCACTAGGGATGAGGTTTTAGTGTCATAGATATTTTGCTTGATATTGACCTTACATGTTATTTTATCTATACTTTGTCTTATATTAGTTGGTGAACTGAAGCTGAATTTAGGACAAATGATGAAACAAAAAGAAACAGCTGTCAAGTCACTGACTGGGGGAATAGCTCATTTGTTCAAACAAAACAAAGTCTGTTGGTTTTAAACTCTTTCGAATATCATTTAAGTACCAAATCGTGTAGGAAAGTAAACGAATCTGCTTTTTCTTTGCTTTTTTCTAATTATATTTATTGTAATTACTTCTGTTGTCTTCGTCGTCGTTATCGTCATTATCTTCATTGTTATTGTGGTTTAGGATGTAACATTAACTACCACCTTTATCCTCCAAACATTGCACGGGAATAGAACTCTGATAAAGTAGACAATACGTTACAATGTAACCTCTGTTGGAGAATTCTTCAATGATCAATAGGACTCGTTCACTTAGACGCTACCTCTGTGATTCACCTAAAATAAGTAACTAGTTCACTCTACACGAATACAATTTCTTCAATCTCAATGAACTCACTAGGGCTCAGTGAACCCTAATCTCCACACCTGGAACGATACCTATCCCATAAAATGTTAAGCTGACATAATATTATTATTGCTATTAGTATTATTGTCATAACTGTTGTTGACATTTTTTCTATTGTTATTGCTATATATTTATCTTCTGTTGATGCTGACAAAGACTTTTTATTGTTATGTGAATGATTACTGTAGGTAACTGAAGTTCATGGGTTTGGCAAGATTACTTCTCCAAATGAAGTGAGATATTAACTTGTTCAGTGAATGAGCTTAGAAAATATTTGGTACATGTTCTTCACTATATCAGCGGGGATTGTGTGATTACACTATACAATATAATATTTTATTGCGTTACGGTTTCCCAGTGACCGTGATTCTCGGATAATTTTGCAGGTGCTCGTATAGTATGTTTGGCAACAAGAAGCTGGGTATAACACGCTCCCCCACCTCAAAGGCCAAATTTTTTATATTAAGTAATTTTCTTCTTAAATCAGTCTTTTACAATTAGATTTCTTATTTGAGTGATTTTCTTATTAATGTGCAATGCAACACAATACGACACGATATGCTATATAATTCAACACAAGTACATTTTAGTCGATAGTATTGGTTGGAAATTCCAGAAAATAATAGCCAATCTGTATCATATCTCTCGTCTACCTCCTCTTCTAAGTGCATCATAAATAAAATTTGAATATACTACACAGTTTTTCAGCCAAATCTGTAATTTTTATTTCTTATGAGAGGTGTGAGCCATATAGCAACGGGGAAATACGAAATAACATAAATGCTACACATGTAAAAGCTTCATTAGATCAATGGATATGGGACGGTTTCTTTAGATTTTAATTTGTTTTTGAACATCTTGCCAACTGGTGTTACTCTACCATAGCCAAGATGTCATTTTCATTGTCAAATTTTTACAGGTTACAGTTTCGAAAGAAGATGGAAGTCAGGAAATAATAACAACCAAAAATATTCTAATAGCTACAGGTTCGGAGGTTTTACCATTTCCAGGAATTGAGGTAACAATTTGGTGCATACGTGTTGTACGTATATAGACTTGGAGTAGTTACGGTACAGCTTTGTAAACAGTGCAATGGACACTGAGTTAATACTTTTACATTTAGTTCATTGCATTTCATACGTTCATTTTTCAGATTGATGAAGAAACGATAGTTTCATCTACTGGAGCGTTATCATTGAAAAAAGTTCCAGAAAAAATGGTGCTAATTGGAGCAGGCGTGATTGGGTTGGAACTCGTAAGTTATAGTACTAAAGTGTTACATCAAATCTTTCCTTGAATTTAACCGGGTGTCTTTGTGTATTTGCAGCGTTGTAAGAACTTCATCATCGTTATCGTCATCCTCATCATCGTAATTTATCTGTTTGCTTGGCGTTGTCCGCATTTGTATCGGATCATGCACTGGGATTTAGATTTTACCGTCGAATCATGATTTTCTTTTATCCGTTGTCATTTACTATACTCCACTAACTACAACAAAGTCTCCCTAGCATCAAAATTTGGCTTTCTTCAGGACTGGCAAATTAGCAAAATTGTTCAATTATGTTTCAACATGCTGTTACAGCATTTCGAATGAATAGGTGTTGTTCATGTATGTTAGAACAAGTAAAATCCAGCTTGATACAACCACCAAGTTCGTGGTCGTTCTAACATTGCTGTTCACCCTTGTTGCTTTGTCATGCCCGAACAACATGTTGTATCATGTATGAATAACATTGCTTACTTAACATGATTGTTTTATGCTGCTCAGCCAGGCATGAGCAATGTTGTTAGGTGGACAACATTGTTCATGCCTGTTCAATTCGTGTTATTAGTAGGTAGCATGCGAGGATTTTTGACTCTTTCACGAGAAACCTGGCCAAAACGAACGATGGCGGATTGCAGAAATGCCGCTGATGCCACTTTTACATGCGAATAAAAACGACAAAAATTCCAGTGGCGTGCCGATGTCTTGTAGGAAGAGGGGGCAAGATGCCGTTCCGGCGCCCCCCTTGCCCATTTCGTTATTATTTAACAAAAATATAAAAACCGTCATCCCTCCCCTAAACAATTTTATTGATTCTCAAAACAACAAAGCAATATATATATTTATGTATAATATTTAACTGATTATTTAGCCCATGTCCTGGCGGCTCTTCTTTGTGTTCAAAAAAGTCTCGTCCTTGTCGGTAAAGTTGCATTTTTGGCATTCCCTTCTTTCAGTGCTCATAATTGCCAAGTTTGTCGGTCGTTCTTGGTTCGTGGATGTTCTTAGGTATGTCTTTATTTTGAGAAGATTCTCGAATAAATGGAGGGCATTTTAGTTTCAGGGATAGACTAATACTTTCTTAAAAAATTTCCCGATATATATTTGAAATTTTGGCGCCCCTTTTAACCTAGCGCCCGGAGGCGACTGCCCCTCCCTGTCCCCCTCTCGGCACGCCACTGAAAAATTCTCGATTCAACGAACAAAAATAGTACTGATCACAGGCCCCCAAATGTGCTGGCAGAACAACCACGTTCTTGCTTGTTATCCCATCACCCTGAAACAACCCTGTTATCATGCATGAAACATACCGTTGCAACAACGTTGTTCAAGTCTGTTCGTGAGTCAAGTCTTGAACAGCCTGTTTGAACATCAAAAACAATCTTGTCCGAACAACCATGTTCAAGCTTGGCAGCTCAACCATGTTCAAGCTGGCCAGCTTAACCTTGTTCAAGGCTGATGACAGGCAAAAACAAGCTGTGCGTTTTTACGTGTGTACTCGAGGTATTATGACGAGCTACCGACGAATTTGCGCAATTATATTGCTCATTTACACAAACCCGTAAATTTATAATGGCCCAATTCTCGAATTTCTGATTCAAATTGGAACTAAATGTGAAAGGAGACACCCGGTAGGGTATTAAACTATTCAAACCCGTTGTATTATTGAGTTTTTCATAGATTTATGTTGACGACTACTCTGTTTTTGTTTAGGGCTCAGTTTGGAGCAGACTTGGTGCAAAAGTTACGGCAGTCGAGTTTTTAGGACACATTGGAGGAATGGGCATTGATCTTGAAATTTCGTAAGTTACTCTAATAAACGCCACTTTATTTTTATCCATCACGTAAAGTTCTAACTGCTGCCTGGAAGTTGTAAATTAAATTATGGGCCGTATTCAACGTGGTGTATGTTTGTATACCGTAGAAAGAACTTCCAAAGAGTATTAAAGAAGCAAGGCATGGACTTTAAACTGGACACGAAAGTCACCGGTATGTATTTAATTAAGAGCTCATTAATACAACGATTAAAAGAACGGGGAACCCGAGGCGCTTAGACAGGAACACGGGCTCCAGTCTAGCATTTTTGACGAGACCGCGTGACTCTTCGATGTTGTAAATCACAGTTTGGAAGTTTGAAGTTTAGGGGTATTTGATAAATATTACAGGTACTCTGCCGCATTATATATAATTTTTATATTATATATTGTTATACATATATTGCAAAATAACGCGAAATCCGAGGTTCTTAGAAAGCGATACGGGCTCCAACATAGCATTGTCTCACAGACTACGTCGGTCCTCTACGTTTTAAATCAAATTTTAAAGTTTTTCACGTAGAGGTTTTTCATAAATATTACAGATATTATGTCTCATGTGTATTATTTATATATTATATATTGTTCAGCATGTATTGCAAAAGAATTGCGAAGTTTAGTGTTTGATATGTGGGACAACAAAATAAGACAAGAATGGCATGAACAACGGAGGAACAAAGCCAGAACAAAGAAGAAAAGAAAAAAAGTTATATGGTAAAACCGACTGATCAATTAGCATGTATGTTCGATTGATCGGCTGATAAGAAAAACTGTGGCGGTGCTACCGGTTTTGAAGGAACTGGTCAATATTCTTGACACATACTCGCAAAACCTTTTAAATGTATAGCATTGCTACAGTTATTGAGATATCTGATTGACTGACGAGGAAACGCTCCTTTTGGCAACCCTGTGTTGCTATTGTCTTTTGGCAACCCTGTGTTAGTAAAGATAACGTTACTATAGGACTGCGGGTTCCGCAATTTCTTTGTGGCCTCCCAGAAATCCAAAACTTACAGCCCATCTGACTCTTAGTTGTTGCAGCCACATTTACCCTTGTGTGAATGACATGCGCTTACTTGTTTTAACAGGTCAATTGCTATCCAACTTCATCACGATCAATACAAGCAATGTGATTGCTGTGTAAAAATATCTTGCGATGAATGATGTTAGTGCTACTCCGAGTGACGAACCATGCCGGACAAGTAGGGAAAACTCTACTTGGCGCGGCAGGGATTCGAACCCGCGACCTTCGGTTTACTAGTCCGACGCTCTACCAACTGAGCCACAGGTCAAGTTGAGAG
>JBAHVQ010196762.1:3539-13796 GCA_036872915.1 Nanipora kamurai
GGTTGCCAGATCTTGTAAAAAAACATGGCGACCGATTAGATCACGTCGAATTACATTTTCAAAAAATTCCTTCTAGAAGACCTTAAAATCTTCCAATTCTAAGCTTGATGTTTGAATTTCGTTATCGATACAGATCGTTTCGTGCAAGATTCATACAACACCAGGCAGGCTATAGTGAAACTATAACTTTGCCCTGACTGCGGGGAGGCAGGTTTAGAATGGTCTAGTAGTCTATAGCTACTGGTAACTATTCATCTCCTCTTATCTTTTAAAGAAATATCCAAAACTCCCTAACGGTCATTAACGATAGCAGTCCAAGCAATTTATCAGATAATTATCTGATACTCTGATAAAAAGCATCAATGTGACAGTAGTTAATTGGAATCGACCTAAATAGTCTTTTTCGTGCAGTTTATATGTTTAAGTTTATATCCTCAGAAAAGGTTTTTAAGCCTCCAACGGGGTCAAATCAGCCGTATGGCCCGTAAGATGTATTAACTACTAAGTAATGAGATGGAAAAATTGAGTTCAAGTAGATACGTTCTAGTTTCATTCATGGTAATATGTATTGCCAGAACTTTAGTCATAATGTGACACTAATTTCAAATTAACGCTATTACTGCTGTCTCATAAATCCACGTTTTGCTAGGTCTGTAGTTGAAGCAGTTGATAGCCAGCAATCTTTATTTACGAGTTCAACCGTCTTCCAAAATTTTTAAACATTTGTCACTACGAAGTTGAAATTGACAAACGTCTTCAGATCGTCTTTCAAAACTTTAAGTTCTCATGCGAAATTCTCATCTGAGGAACGACCTTCGCTCAAAAAGTCAATTTTTGTACTTCCATGTTCCGGCAGTTTCCAAACTCTTTTGGATTACTACTTCATCAATGACGTTTTTGTGCAATGATATACATGTGCATGCAGTTGTACATAACCATACAATATTATAACGAACTTCAATTTGATAACAAAGTCCATCAAAGATTTTAGAGTAGCTCTTCTGACTGAAGTTATTTGACCTTTAATCATTGCCTAGTTTGGAAGTACTTCTTTGATAAAATGGAAACCTTCTAAAATAAGAATTGGACGAGAATATTGCATTAGTGCCAGGGAGACACCGACAGTTATGATGCGGCTCATTTGAAGTTCTTTGTTCTTTGATTTAGGATTTTAATGCCAGTTCTTGATGAAAGTACTTCAAGAGCTTGACTGATCAAAGTCCGAAATAACGCAGTTTATTGCACTCAGTATATATTAGTTTTTTTCAAGACAGCTAAACCAATGTAGAAACAAACTCTATTTGCGAGAAATTATCATTTATTATAATGATCATCAGAGGTCATCACGTTCAATTCATAGTTTCAAAAACTTTAAGACTTATGTAGCAGTCTTACGTAAAGTGCAAAGTCTGAAGTTTGCTTAAACAGATCAATTAGGGTCTCACTAATCCACGAAGTAATCAGGTCAAAATGCTAGACTGTCTCATAATTAAGATTGTTGCCATCCGTGGACAGTTTTAGGCTGCTTACCAGCATTGAAATATGTTGTTCTGTAACAATTGCACTAAAGAGACAGACGTTTTGCGGTAACGTCATGATTTGATTTAAATATTCCGAGGCTTCGTTCTGCATAGTCAGAAATTTCTCAGAGAAAAACTGAAGATGTAAAGTGTTTACACATTATTTGTATGCGTCAAGAAATGTTTAAGCAAGGATTTGCGGTAAGCATTTGAACTAGCGTCAGAAAACTAATGGTATGATACCCTTATTTATCTGCTGAATATAACTATCACAATGCTTTTCAAAATCTCGTTTGCAATGTTAATCTGAGCGATTGTATTCTCGGCGTTCTCTTTAATTAGAGAATTTACTCAAATAAACATTTGCAACAGAAAAAAGGTAAAATAAAGTGTTTTGGTAGTTTTATTCAGCTGACGTATAATAAGGGGAACCCATAGACATACAAAAAAGTACAAAAAAGTGGTTCTTAACAGATACCCCGCACTGACGTGAAGGAAAAAACATCGGATTGAGTTTAGATGGTAATATGAACATATGGAAGATTAGTACGAAAAAAGCGGTGGTCATATATCGTTTAACGATTGAATCTCTGGCTTCGAAACTCTTAGCAACTGCAGCGTTTCAGCAATCTGCTGCCACCAATACTTGACGACATTGTACAATAAGATCGTGTTATGTGAATATAAGTGTTCGGAAATGCTTCAATTTCTCAACTGTTATGAGGGTAATAATGCTACAGCTACTGAAAACACCTGTTAGTTGCTCTTTCACAAATGCTAAACATTATTTTTTAGTAAATGATGAACTGCTTAGCAAACCTAACACTGTTATTCAGCCATATTTACGACCTGGTTACAACACTGTTCACGCATAATAACGGGTATAGTAATGGGCTGTGGTATCTTTTTTTTTGCTGCGTAGTGGACACAGTTAAGCGGACTTCCCTGAATGACGATTGTGAAATGTCTTAAAATAAATGTAGGAATATAAACCGACACAAACAAACATAACACGTTTATAATAAAATTTTCGTGGCCATTTCGATATTACTGTATATACTATACTATATATGTACTATATAATATCTTAATCTGTCGAAAGAAACTGTCGAAAAGGTTTGATTCTAAACGCTAGTTTCCATTTAGTTGGAATTGTTGTAATTACAATGGCGATTGTTACCAGCTGTTATAGACAAAGACTTGTGTTCTATTTGAAAGGTTAGTTTCCATTCAGTTGCAAATGTTGTAATTTAAACTTTGGCGTCTGTCGTATGCTATTATAATCGTTCTAGCTAAGAATAAAGCTCAACTCTTTTTCAAGTTGGAATAATAACAGTTGAAACTAAATGGAAACTAGCCCTTAACAACTTATTTAACTTTATTTGGCCTTATATATATAATTTCAATCTTTTAAAGAGCACATTACTAAAAAAATAAAGCATTAAAAACGTGTAACATTGCACGGTAACAGGCTAAAGACCAACTGACAAACGCCCACTACTATTGTTTGTAATTCATACTTACTTACCTGTACTTTGAGAATCTTTATAGTCCATTAATGTTTTACAGCAAACGCCCATTCCGTTTGATTTTTGAAGCTGCTAGCTATATTAAGGACATGTCTTGCTTAGATTTATAACGTAAAGGGCGCCGCTAATAGTCCTAACCTTTATTTCCTGAAGTGTTTTAAAAAGGTTAAACTTGATAGCTTCTCACAATCAACAATTTTGCCCTAAAACATACGTCATAAAGTTACATTTACTTTAATTGCGTGAGGTATTGTTGACGATGACTGATAAAATAAAATAAAAACATATCCTAGCAGTTCTGACATTCGCTGACAAAAGCAATATTTGATATGGCCTTACTGAGGTAATGTGAATTTGCTAAAGGTTATTGAGATTTAATCCTGTTTAATCGAGATTCCAACTCAACAACAATATTGAAAAGAAACACATTCAAAATAAAGAACAAAGTCACTCTTTGTCAACAACGTGAAAAAAAGCATGTAAAACGACCATTCAAATTCACGTGTAACGCATGCCGAACTATCACATGTTGTAAAAACAAATATAGCTGAGGCAGCGTATAATTTTGGGAAAAAACATCTTAATTACGTTCCATTGTCGGCTTAACATCAAGGAATAACTTTGTCTCACAGCCAGCGACGGCATCAAAGACAACTGTAATTATTAGTTATATTCATTGATTCTTTTTCCTATTAAAGAAACTTTTGCTAACCAAGAAATAGTAGCGCAAAGAGAATCTCTGGTTGTGGAGGACCATTTAAAAAAGAACTTTCTACCAAGGAACGAAAGAAGAACGAAGAAATTTCTATCTTAGGAAAGAAATTTTCTATTTAAATAGTCAAAAATGTTTGGAAATGTGTATCATATTACAAATATGCAATGATTTTTTGGTTGAAATATCATATTTATTTACATAAACAACTTTTCCCACGAATCGAGAGGCCAATTATCCTATCGATAATTTATTTATACCTTATTATATTGATAGTTTATTAATAAGAGTCTCTCATACATTGTGCCTTTTAAAGCGTTTTAGATGTTCACGTGTAACGGTGAGTTTCATTCGCACAAGATTTTCACGTGCCGTGACGTAAAGAAGCTACAGAATGCCGTTCCGTCCAACAGTGATCATGAATAAAACCAGAGGGAGGTCGCGCATCATTAATAGGGCCTTTAGCAAAGCTGGCTGACGACGACGAGGAATGACCAACCAATGTTTTAGAATTTAAGAGAAACTGCGGATCAAGGACATCCTATTAGATACCTAACGTTTCTTTTTCGATCGATCTCTTAAAAGCTCGAAACCTTTTAAAGGCATTCTGTTCCACGGGATGTTGTTAAACTCACCTCGCAGCTTTCAACGCTCTAACAGATACGGCCGTTATGAACTCGTGAAAATGCTTCAAGTGTCGTTGTCTGAAGAACGAGGAGGGCGTTGTAATTACTCTGGAGACTAAATACTATTCATTGTCTTTGTTTTGGGTAAATAATTCTGTTGTGTCAAAGCCGTCGTCTTTCACATTCCCGTTGACTTTGCTAAAGCTCCCTAATGACCATAATCAGGCAGTCGTTTAGGGGTGAATCATCCTAGTGTCACTTAATCTTTTTGTGCACTGAACTGCGATTTGTATTTCGTACAGCACTTTTTGGGAGTTGAGACACTCAGAGTCTTATTGAATCCAATCTTATTGAATGGCATTAAACAAAATTATCGATTTGGTTACATAAAGACAAAAATTCCAAACAAGCTGTAAATATCCTTGGCGACAGAAATTTGTCTCAATAGTGCTGGTTCAGTTGATCACGTGGTTTGTCGTCACAAGAGTTATGAACATAAGCAAACGTCTCACAAGTTACTGAAAATTTAGTAATTCCCCACCAGCAGGCTTTTAGTGGAAAAAACAAACACAGACTTTTGATTGCTCTCAGTTCAATGTCAATCACATTTTAGTAAACAGAATAAATTGATTAAAGACTCGCGACTTGTATTTGCAGCTCGGATAAAACAACTCGTGACTGGGTCTGGCTGAGTCGGATTCAGGCCCTTCCATACTGACTCGGACTTGTTCATTTGGGTGATGACTTCGATTAGCACTTGGACCTGTGACGGGCGTAAGGTATGAATTTTTGGGTTTGAGGACGCAAGTTTGGATGAAATATTTGTGACAGGAAATTTTACTTCAGCCTTGTGAGTAATGAGAAGGATGCCAATTATAAAGTTATCTATTCGGTCTAAACGCTTAAATATAAGTCATCGGCGTACTTTGGAAACTTTGTAATTTTGACCTAGTTTCTGTTCGGTTTTCGACTCGAAACTAAGTTTTCTAAAATCTGCATAAAATGTTGAGTCGGAAAAATGCATTTTTTTTGCATTTTTTCACCAGATTTTGAATTTTTTTTCAACTTCCATAGATAGTAGCTTGTTAAATAAACGTTTGTCTAGACCAATTTAAATAACGGGGAAAAAATCCAAAAATAAGATGCGACAAATTGGTAAGTACAAATCAAATCAAATCTCAAGAGTACAACTATGGGGTTGTTGGTCAGAACCAAGGGGGGAATAAGGAAGGAGATGTAGAAAATATTGGGGGGAGATTACCCATGTTATGTTGTTTTGCTTTAGAACAAAATAAACGAATATATAACTGGGTGCACCGCAATCCCTTTTTACGCTCGCCAGTAACTTGAGCACGAGTTTTGCTTGTTCAACTACGACTCTGCAGTAAACCTTGAATGGCTGATGAGACCACTGAGCTATCGAGATTCAGATAGAGAACAAAGTAGAAAATGCTTTAGTACCCAGAACCGCACATCCCTGGCGAAGGGCTTAAGTATCTCCTTTTCTCGATATTTTGCAGAGAATTTTATTTAAACTTTTTCCAGTTCGTTTTAATCTACCTACACAGTGGTGGCGCACCAAGGGAGGGAATTATAAGGCTTGCCTTCCCTGCGTGAAGCAAGTGAGTGTTGGACATGTTTTATAATTGATATCTTACCTCCATAATGTTTGAAGCAGTTATTTTAAGAAAGAAAATTTAATCATGTAATTATGTATTTATAATAAACATATATGTTTACAATATATAATGAATATATGATGAGTTATTTTCCCTTCAAAATGAATGAATATTTGTAAGTAAAATGCGTTTGAGCAAACTATATTCCAAGTTAGAAAACTAAATTCCACTATTAACTCATTATGATCCGAGACAACTGAAAAAATGATCGAAAAACTGTCGCTAAAATTCCTGTCACGGTTTGTTACACAGCAATGAACGGTGACATATTACGCGCACGACAAACCACTTTTCTGACTCAATTTTTGATGTAAATGTCAAAAAAACTTAATTTGGAGTCATAATTCAAACAGAAAGCTGATAAAATGGAAAAGTTTCCATAGTTCTCTCACCACCTGTACTTCAGGGGTTGGATCGAAGAGACTTAAACAATATGTCAATTTTTTTTTTGAAGTTTATTTAGCTATGAAATCATTGAAAAAAGATATATTTCTTCCTACCTCACATCTCTAAATGAAAACTCTTGAGCTCTTTCCCCGGTACAACGCAAAAAGAAAACAGGTTTACACAAATTTGACATGTCGCAAATTTCTATGAAAATTTATCCCAAGTTAAATTGGCATTTAGTTTGCCATGGTTGCAATTTCAAATTTGCATCACTACGGGTTTGAAACCTTTTTACACACGAGTTTGCGACGCTTCAAACATGATAAACGAATTTGCATAGGTTTTGCTACGAAGCAGATTTGACGTCACGGTATTTGAAACTTTGCTGTAGGTACAAATGTTTGACAAATACGACATCTGCAGCATTACGTTGGGTGCAAATGTGACAGACAAAGTCTTTGCCATAACTTTGCATTGTTTCAAACTAGAATGTAAGAGGTGAAAACCTAATTTCTCATCCTGTGCGAGGATCATATTTCTATATCATTAATTTCTGATAAAGTTCCCACTTTATTGGAATTTTGGGAAATACACTGTTACGCAGCACTCTAGTGTAAATATTATTGTTGTTAGATGGAAAGTGTCTTCTGTCATGACACCAAATTTGCACTTAGGTGAAAAAAATAATAGATAATTAAATAAGACCTATACGATTTTAATAATCTTTATTTTTAAATTTTTTCATTTTTTATTAAACAATTACGTACTAATAATATTTAGCCATTACATTCTGTTTCAAATGGGATTTCTATGTGACAGAACCTAACTCATGTATGAGTTTGATTAAACAAATAAAGTTACACTAGCGCCTTCTTTATTGTTAAAATTGAAATAGTTTTCTACTTTTTTTCTATTTGGGAGCTCCTGAGTAAAAAGAAAAAAGTCGCCCGTGCGGATAATTTAAGTTTAATGAAAACCAAACTTTACTTGGCAAATCAAAAAACGAAGGACAAGGACGTAGTAATCATACATTTGTCTTTGTGTTCTTGGGCTTCAGCATGGTAGAGGAAGAGAGGTGCCAGTGCCTCCCCTCGAATCCCCTCCCAAAATAAATAAACTATATGCTCATTATATAATAAGTTAGTCCTAAACGGATAACTGTCAATGTTTTTGTTCTTAGTTGTTCCATAGGAGTAGTGTTCGTATACATTGAAAGTTGATCTAGCACGTGAACGTGCTACTGAAAGGCAACTATCGTGTCTATGGTCAGCCTTTTCAAGGTAATTTCGTTTTACAGGCTTTCAACCTTATACTAAGTTTAAAAAAATCCTGCCAAAGCCACTCTTTGCTCTTTCTTGACAGATAAGCAGTGGTAAGGTACACCAAAATACTATACATTCCCTCGAGTTGTTTTGCTACAAAATTACTTGAGTACCATTAAAATATTCTGCAGGGGTAAGGCTCTGTCCACGAGTTACCAAGGAAGTTTTTAGCTTTTTCCACAGACAAACTTTAGTTAACTGGAGTCCCTTACTAAGAAAACTTTTCTTTATTTGATCATTAGTTATTTATTACTGCAAAATTTCATTTTTACGTTTTTTTTTCAATCAAAAAGCCTGTGACCTGAGCCGGGTATTATAAAACTTCTAACTACGATTAAACTACCCGTACCTTCAGAAGTTTAATCGTAGCTAAACGCTCAAAAACTGTTCCGGGTTATCTGGAATTGTGGACAAACTTAGTTACAGTTAACTACCTTTTTACACAACCGGTCCCAACTCTGTAATCTGTGTAAATCATGTTTTAGTAAATTCAAATTGCTAATCCATGCTAACATAGCCATATATACAGTAGTCAAGCGAATTTTAAGACATTTTGCCAGAAAACGCAGCAAGAATCTCCGGGTAACTTAGGACTCGCCTGATGTTGGGTTTCCATTTTGATTAAATTCATAAGCTCCGTTATTTTTAAAAATAACGGCGGCATTACTAGCTCTTCCCAAATGTCCATCTTCACCCCAACCATCTCCGTAACTGGCGCTTGGGTAAGCGGGCTCTCCATGTTTTGGAACGTCCAGGCCTAAAGAAAGATGAAATAAGGAACTAAGAAACCAATTAATGTGCTAATAATATACATGAAAAGTTCCTTGATTCTGATTGGTTAAGAGCAATGCAGTTTTAAAGAAATATAGTGCAGAGAAAAGGAAATACGGTGCATATTTCTTGACCTAGTCATCCAATCAAACACCATAAAAATTGAAACGAGTCAATCAAAACATACTTCTCAGGTACGAAAAAATTAAATAGAATAATGGCAAAAATGGCCGGCATTTTAAGTAGATTTGCGTTTGGAAAAAAAACATTGCTGCGGTTTTTCAGTAGATTTTCTTTGGCGAGCGGTTTTCGTTACTTGCGTAACTCCTTGCTTAATTTTTTCGTGTGTATTATTAACTGGTAATAGTATAATTTCTCGTGTAATTTGGAAAACATACACTCGTGAATTTTCCAAAAACCTCAAATGGCGCTCGTCCTTCGGATACGTCACTTACTGTTTTGACAGTCTTTGAAAAACTCACTTGTGCATATTTTTTCCAGATTTCACTCGAAACCTTACTATTGCCTGTACAAAAGTGGAACGATAGTATTTTTATCTAAAGAAACATTTTTTTTTAAGTGGACACGAAACGGAAATTAAACAGGGTCGCATTCATGATTAAGAATAAATAAAGAAATACCCAAACTGCGTATTTTTGCTCAAGGTAGACTTTCAAAATGACTTTACTGTTAATTTGAGGCATCAAATTGGTCAGTTGTAGAAAGACATTTCTTAAGACTCATATTCAACCAACTGTCTTCCATATTTTCTCTACTCCCGTCCCTTATGTCACCAATAAAATAAATCAGGTATATGTCTGACCTTTGATTTCAATATCTCTTGGCACACGTAAAATCCTCATCACTTTTAGGGACATGAAGATCACTACTCCCCAAAATACTGACCATGCGGATATTGCAATGGCACCAACAAGATTCCAGCCAAGTCTCTGGAAAGCCAACTTATCCCAGCTGTAGAAAACGCTGCCATTTCTATTGAACAAGGTAACCGCTACCACGCCCCAGAATCCGGCACCGTAATGCACTAAAATATTGATGAAATATTCAATCGATTTAAGTAGTTAACGTTTTGTTATTTGTCTCGGTCAATTTGAGATTAATGACTTATTTTTTCTTACACAATCAAGCTTTCGTTTGAAAGACCTCACGGCACTTTTTTTTTCTTTTTTTTTGAGTAAATGAAGTTGCTGTTCATCAAAATATATCATTATTTTGTAATTACACCACGCTCCCATGTACATTGCAATTGTAGATGCTCTTTTAGTTCATAAAATTAAAAATTTTTGTCATTGAAGTTATTGATTTTATTTTCAATCTATACTATTCTTCTTTT
Organism: Nanipora kamurai; assembly: GCA_036872915.1. Taxonomy (NCBI): domain Eukaryota; kingdom Metazoa; phylum Cnidaria; class Anthozoa; order Scleralcyonacea; family Helioporidae; genus Nanipora; species Nanipora kamurai. Next base: position 13,440 of record JBAHVQ010196762.1, read on the forward strand.
GGCAGAAAATACACGTTTCACTATAAAATTGGTCGAAACTTAAATCTTTTTAGATTTATCTTCTTAATTTTCACTTTGGTAAAATATCGGTTACGTTTGGTGCCTAATTACAAAAAACAAGAAAGACTGGAATTAAGGACGAATAGGCTGAATTTTCTATCATTCGAATGAAGGGTATACCATTCTGGTAAATAATACAAGTTTTAAAGATTATAGTTTGAAATATTCAATTTAACGATGTTATGAAAAGGTGGTAGCTTGGTTGTTATATGATGTTTGCTATACGCATGCTCAAGCTAGTCTACTCAGAAAAACTTTCTGAGCCCCTGACGGGAATCGAACCCGTAACCTTCTGAT
>JBAHVQ010196773.1:0-13795 GCA_036872915.1 Nanipora kamurai
TTGCCCTCGGCATCGCCTCGGGCAACAACGGCGGTCTCGGGGCCACAAAACACACCGTCTCCCTCGGGCCCAGTAAATAAGTGATAATTATTAGGTAGCGAGCGGCACCTTGAAAAACAGATAGTTATAAAGGGTTATCGTTTTCAAATGTATTTAAATAATAATAATAATAATAATAATAATAATAATAATAATAAATAAGCTTTTGGACTTGGAGTTTTCGTCCTCAACGACCTCATCCCTTCAGTTTCTGATGAGAGCGTAGACGACGAAAGCTTAAACTCAAAATTTTATAAAACAGTGACAAGCAGACCGCATTAGCAATAAAATACTATTTTTGTACTTTTATAATACATTTAGGTAGTCTTGATACGTTAATGTTAGGGTTTAAATTTTTATCGTTAAATTTTAACTTGTACATATAGCCTTTAATTTTTAACCTGTACATTTCATAATTTAATAATGTATTTCATTGTATTTGTTGATTTTAGATGGCCCTATGAAGAGCTCTTCTCGCGAGGTGTAGGGCTTACCCTCTTAAAATAAGCTTAAATAAATACATACATACATACATACATACATACATACATACATACACACATACACACATACACACATACGCACATACATACATAATATTAATCTATAAAGACTTCCTAATCGACTACGAGAACGTCATCAATCACTACGCTGAGAGGCGACGGCACATGCAACTCCAGATTCCATTAATTAACAACGAACTAAATAGTTAAGTTGCAAACTGTACAGTTTGTCAACGAAAGGTTTGTTCATACAGTTATGCCGTATAATTTTAATTTTGATTTGGTAACGCTTGGTTGAGGTGATGTGTGCATGCGGTATGTATTTTTGGTTAACTTACCAAGGATGATGTTTTTATTTCATTGCCTTCGATCTGAAAGCGAGAAACTTTTTACAGCGTAACTTTTCTGTATTTCATTTTTATTTGAATCTTTATTTGCATTCTAGTTCAACTCAAATTATACGTAAGCACCATTGATTTTGGTGACCGCTCACCACTGGTTTTATAAACGCAATTGGAATATTCTTAGTGTGAATATATTTCAAACGTGTATAGGGAAAAGGAAACTAAAAATTGTCCAGAAATCGTAGGCCACGAGAATGAGAATTGATGCAAGCAAGTAAGCAACATTAAGGTCTGTTTACACTGGCAATTTCCGTTGACTTCATCAAACTTAATACTTACAAAGACAATGAACGCAACCAAAACAACAGTCCGACAACAAACTTTTAGGTATGTAGGAAGGGAATTGAAGACAGTAGCTCCGCCGTAGGTTATTTTGGATTTTGCCATTTCAGTTTTCACTTTTTCTACTTTGATATCAGTTCGTGAAGACCTTGTTGAAATATTAAATACGTCATTTTCCCGTCGAAATAATAATTATTCCTCAGCCGGTGCCATACTCTTTAATGCACAGAATACAAACAGTATTTTTTTTCATCTTGATTATGTAATGAATAGGTAACTATTTTAATTGTCGAAATAGATTTACTGTTGGCGTATCATAGCTTACCGCATGTATAATTTGTGCTGCTCTCTTTTGAAGTTTTAATAGTTTTAATATGTCATGCAAAAGCTCATTGGAACAATTTCTCCAAAGTGTCGAACAGTATACTAGATGGGGATAAATTAATACAGAGTAATATGTTTTCTATGCTTCGATCGGCAAGTAATCTCTTAGAGTTAACACTTCGATAAACTTATCATTGACACCCACAAAACCCACACCCACTGCTTTTCAAAGCAACCACCCACCTCTATAACTCATACGACCGTCCACTTATGACGCACGAAATAGATACAACTATAGGCGAACCTGAGATTTACTCATCACTTGACTCTGAAGATGACCACCGCTAAGGCCGTCGAAACGTCTGTCACTTCCACCAACAGTCTTTCTCAAGACTACACTAACCTGGACGATCAACTTCCACAAACATGTTAATTTCTTGTGGGACACCACAGGTAACTGAAACTGCATTTAATAAGTGGCCATTTTTGGTTACGATTCAAACCATCACTGCGTATGCCGACATGTCGGGGAATGTTCTGGGGATTGCTGTCTTTATCAATTTAGGTATCTAAATTGGTAACTTTATCAAGAAGAACAGCGACAGCATCGATTGTAGTTAAGGTACTGGTATGGAACAATTGGTCATCTTTTTCCGGTATTTTGCGGGTAAAGCAATGATAATGTGCGTTCACGCTCATGCTGATTGGAAATTCGTGTTACTGGTTAAAATGTAGACTCGGATCAAGTCCGGCTATCCAAAGGGTTGGAAGGGCTATGTTTCAACAAGCAAGAAATTGGGGAGGAGCACGAGCGCTTTTCCCCAATTTCTTGCTACTTCAAACATACCTGTTTCAACTCTGAAGTGACGAACTTGATCCAAGTCAACATATAATGCGAATGAGATAACTCTGAAGCCACTTACTCTGAAAGAAAAAACGCACATTAGAAGAACAAAAGAACATCTTCGTGCAATACGGGAAACGGACAAACAAAACAAACGAAATGGCACACCTCTGTGGGACAACATCCACATATGTATTCAATTTTAAAAAATTAGTTGGTTTATTCCCAGTTTCAATAGTTTTGTCTTGTATTGACTCATATCTTGAGTTTTCAAGATGACATTATTCTTCGGAATATGTTTATTTTATACTTTTTGAAGTTGTCGGCGGTCATGGTTTCTGTGGGAAAAACATCCACATATATATTCAATTTTAGTTAAAAGAAAACTTTGGGACCACGAACCCTATTTAACTTCACTTCCTGTAAAGAAATCCATCCACTCAATTCTTCATCTACACTACGTCAATAAATAATAACAAAGTATTAGAAATCTGGCTACCCAACCTTAAATTTCAGTAAATAGTCATCAAAATTCACCAACTTCCCACTCCCATGCACACCAATTGTCTTTGCAGAGATCCACCTTGTCTGATTGCTGGCTAACATCCACTCCCACGTGTGGTCTTATACGGCATGTTTGTCACATTTACACCAGAGGCGGTTAAATTTGAAGGAAAAGTTGAAACAAAATTTGTTTCAGTAAAATGTTATGGACCTGGTGGAAGACAAAATTTGCAGTTTATAATTTATAAGTTTAATTTTTGCGGTTTAATTTCTGCACAAAGCTTAAGACAGTTAATGTCAAACGAACTCTTCAAATATCTGACAGATCGGCCAAAGCAACATTAAAATATTCTTGTACTAATCAACCAATTTTTTAAACAAATTGAATATTCAGAAGAAAGTTTGCATAAAGTTTGTCAACTGGCTAGCTGAACTGCAATATAAAACTCTTGATCTTGTAATATTCTGCATGCATTTTCTTTTAATCTCATACATGTATCAAGTCATAAATCAAAACTTGATCTAGATTCTTATCACCTCTATTTATCTTGTTATCATGTTTTTAAAACTATCATATTTTGCATCATGTGAGATAATTCGTAATTCGGTAACAATAGAAAAAATATTCTCAAACAAATTATTTTTTGGTTGCCTGACCCTCAGAATAACTTGATGTAGATAGATATTTTTATGGCAAAGGGAATTAAATGCATTCACCACGGTGGAAGATGGAATAAGCTTTTCCGTAACGTTGCGCCGTTGAAACTTTGCCAATTCAGGACTAGAGAAACTTCAAGCATTAATTGGAAATCCTGGACCGACAAACAAAAATTTCAGAGCTTCATGTTTGCATCGGATCCTTTAGAGCAGATCTTGAATATCGAGATTTTTTCTATCCCTACTTTAAGTTGATCGGGAAACGCTAATCTGCACACAATTGATCAGTTGATGTTGTGACGTCAAACTCCAAGCGTAAGAGTTGAAACTTTAAGGCTAAGGTCAAGGTCGAGGTTAGGATTAAAGATAGGATTGGGATCAGGGTTTGGATTTTGGTAGGTTAGGTATCAATTAGGCAGCAGAGCAGGTGCGACCAGTGCGACCTTGGTCGTGCACAAAATTTCATCTATGACACAAATAGTCAGCGAAGTACATGTATTGTCACAACATTATAAACTAAAGACCTCTTCCGTTGCCCCAGTTTGGTGAATGTTCCCCTAGAAAATCCTCAAACCTTTAACGCCCATGCAATGTCCAATCTAACAGACACCAAGAACAGAAGAACATTCCAGAGAACAAAACAAAAACGAAAAGAGAGAACAAAAGCGTTAAAAGGTTAATGGGCCGTGTCCATTCTACAGGGAAACTTTGTTCAGCTGACCTCAACTGACAGGCATTATCAATTTTATCAATGATCGGCATTATCAGATTCATCAATTTTATTGGTCAGTCTCAACCAGCAGACCTGCCAAGTGTCCCGGGACAACCTAAGGTTAGAATTTGGATTCCCGTCTAGGGCTCAGAAATCATTTTCCTGAGAGAACGAGCTTGACGAACGTCCACTAGTCGTCTGAGATTTACCAAGCTCCCACATGAACTGAGTTCGTGTTCGACAATAAGTATTTACATCATTATTATCGTATCGTGACTTCCGTCTAGGCAGTACATATGATGAACCTGCACCCCAGCTCACCATCAGAGTCGTGGTAGCTCAATGGTTAGAGCGTCTCACCGGTCATCAGACGGTTGCGGGTTCGATTCCCGTCTAGGGCTCAGAAATCGTTTTTCTGAGAGAACGAGCTTGACGAACGCCCACTGGTCGTCTAAGCTTAATCGTTGATGAATCAGCTGATGTCAGTCAGTGCAAGATGTGGCTGTTTGTGTTCGTTACTTCAGTTTGCGCACCCAGAAAATTGAAACCACATTCCTCAAAATGGTTCCCCTTGGTGAATTAGCCACATCCGACGCGATTGGAGATGCCATATGCAAAGTCATCAAAGATTCTGGCTTGACCTTAGAGAAACTAATTGGCATTGGCGTTGATGGCTGCAGCACAATCGTCGGTGCTTATCATTGTCTGGCCACCTAGTTTCGTGGACTGGTTCCCCACATCGTTATTTTTAAATGTGTTTGTCACCGCCTGCAGTTGGCAGCAAATAAAGCAGCTGATACATTGCCTGCACATCTTGACTTTATGGTAAGAGAATCCTAGAGTTGGTTTTCCCACAGCCCTAAACAACTTATAGAGTACCGTGAATTGCACAAGGCCATCACATATGTAGTTCCAGAGAAGCTTCGCCGACTCAGTGCCACCAGATGGATGAGCCGACACGAGTGTGTAACAAGAATAATCAACCGATGGGAAACGCTTAAGTTATGTTTCGAGATTGCTGGCTCAAACAATGAAAAGTGTTATACCGCCAGACAACTTTCAAGTATGCACAAGGATCCTAAGAACTACGTCATACTGGTTATTTTGGAAGAAATCTTGAAGGACTTCTTTTCAAGAATTAATAAACTGTTTGAATTAGCTGATGCTGATGTGGTAGCCTGGGATCCGACTTGTTCGACTTCTATTATTCCCTTTTGCAGCGCGTTGTCGTTCCAGCAAAGCTTGAAAAAGTCAGTAGAAGAGATCTGTTTTCGTACAACTTTGAGATGGACCTCATGCCTGTGAGCTGTGCATATCTTGGCTATGCATTCATCAGCAACGCCGAACGTTTGCGTATACCAAAGAAGGATTTAGACGAACTTAAGTTGCGATGCTTTACTTTCCTGGTAGAAGCGACAAAACAAGTACAGATGAGGTTCCCAGAAAATGTTGTCGTCTTTCAAGACATGCAAGTGTCTCTTCCGAAGAAATATTCAAAGCCCAAGACCTAACTCGTTTGGCATGTCGCTTTCCAAATATTGTCAGCGACGTTTCCCGACTGAACAGCGAAGTTCGTCTGTTGAAGGCAATGGAATTTTCCGAAGAAGACACAAAGGATTCCGTAAAGTTCTGGAATCACGTTCGAACGTTCAAAGATGCTGCAGGCGAGTTGCGTTTTGCCAATGTGTCAACTCTGGCCTTAAACCTCTACTCCTTCCGTATTCTAACGCTGAGGTGGAGCGCCTCCTCTCGAAAATGAATCACTACAGGAATAAAGTTAGAAATAGGATGAGCAGTCCAACAATCGACGCTCTCATTCGGGTTGACAGTGCTCTTCGTTGGAGAGAGGAAGAGTGCCACAGCCTGACAGTCACAAAGGAAATGAAATCAAAGTTTAACGCAACGACCATTTATCAAATAAAAAAGATGATGACTTTTTACCAGATATTGATGAATAAATAGCAAACTTTCTGTAAACGTTCCTTTTCTTTGTACATCTGTTGCTCTATGCGTTCTGTTGCAATCTTTTTGTATCATGTGTAGATACGATTACATGTGCAACATAACTGTTTGATGCACAAATAAATTTGTGGAAGAAACATTTATTAAAAATTTGCGTATTTAATTGAGGCATCTTTTTGTGATCCGCGGAGAGTGATACAATGGCCGGAAACAAAATGGTATCATCGGGATTTTTTGTACAAAACTGGGATATTTTGGGGTCTTCATTGGGAATTTTAGGAAAGTTCAGTTAGCAACAGTGATTCCTGTCAACAAAACTTGACAGGTCTGAACCAGGAAATATTGTACCATAGACATTAGGCTTTTGCCGATGTTTTGTAGTATTGCAACGCACCAAAACGTGGAGAAAGAAGGTGAATCTTGCTTTTAAGCAAGCTTTTTATTTCTAGCAGAATCTTTTTGGCGTATTTAAAACACGATTTACATCCAAAATCATGTTTCGCGTGAAGCAAAACTAGCAAACATAGGCGAAAACCTAATATTTCCGAGCTAGAGTATAGAATACCCCCACACTTTTATGATTTCCATATGTTAATGGTTTTACATTCAGTGCCGTAGGAAGCTCTTTTGGATTGGGAGCTGTCAAGAACATTTTGCGGGAAAGTCATGCTCCCCCTGAAAAGTTTGAAAATCTAAGGTTTCGGAAATGCTCTTTCGAGCACTTTGAGACCACTATGGAGACCACAATTTCTGGTTTAATAAACATACAAAGTAACACTTAATTGAATGAATCAATGGCAATCCGAAAGCAATGAAATGTTACGTTATAATGAGGACTAAGCCAAGTATTCCCATTCGTCGTCTTAATGGCGCTAACCTCTAGGCTTGAGCAATCGCGAATTTAATCCAACGTTCTCGGAATTTAATTCTTCCTGCATTCTCGTTGAACCAGAAACTTATGAAATTACCTTCTGCATTCCCGTCCAGCCAGAGACGTGTGTAATAACCTTCTCCAAGACGTTACTGAAGTGTTTTCAATGATGTTTGAGTAATTATCGTAAACTAATTGTGAGTGAAAATGTGAAATGTTGATTGTAATTTATTTCACAAATTATTGAAGGTCTCCAGCCCCCCCGGTTGCTACGGCCCGGTTGGTTCTTTAAAATTTGCCAGCTAACCTCATGACAAACAACAAGCCATATACAATTCAAACCTTCGAATTCTATAATCGCTTCCTTTTCTCCATCTGTTATTCTAGTCCCAGGTTCCTTGTAGTTATCCAATATTCATCTTCACTGTCAGCAGAAGCCGTCAAGCCATATTCCTCATCAGGCAGGTGGGTTTATAGTTCGAAATAGGTATTTGACCGCTTGCTTGATTGCTTTAAGTTGTCAATAGCATTTATCATAACATTATGTCGGCAATACTCCCTGTTTTACCCTAATAACGATATGGGCTGTGCCAATCTGTCACACAGTTCCAATGTCTGTACAGGGTGACTTCCCAAAAATGCCCTCGCACTAAATTTGGTTGTGTTATGGGTTAAATTGCGCTCATGGATATAAATAAATCTGCCAATACAACAACCTAGCTTACTACTCTAAGTTTATGGTTTAAAACTATCTGAGACAAAAAATAATTATTTATATCCAGTTACAATAAGAAAGTGTAGTTCCTACTTAATGTTTATAATAGAACTCTCTATAAAATGTTAAATATATACATGGTCGTAAAAAGTTAAATTGAAAACAAATGTTTTCAATATACACTAAAAATATAATATACACTAAAAAAAAATAATATACACTAAAAATATAATATACACTAAAATTCTGGCATATAACATATCTGGCACAAAACATATCATATACAAAAATTCTGGCACAAAACATATCAACATACAAAGATATCAAGAGTTTTGTCTTCTTGTAATTTTGGTCTTTCTACGGTTTCTGAAATTATGCAACATGATAAAAGCTCAGTCTAATGACCAGCCAAAGGAAGTAAGCTGGGTTGTAGGATTTAAAGTCACAGTTTCACCTCTTACCGTATATGTCTGTACTACCTAGTCATGATATGTTTGTTTGCCAGAATTTTTGCAATTTGCTGTATATATATATAGAGAGAGAGAGAGACAGAGAGACAGAGAGAGACAGAGAGAGACAGAGAGAGACAGAGAGAGACAGAGAGAGAGAGACAGAGAGAGACAGAGCACTCTATGAAGTTGTCATGGGTGTTAATTAGCACTAGTGCTCACTATCCTTGTGGCAGTTTGAGCACTCTGGCCCCATACTGCTTCATGCTCTCTAGGTGCACAGACTACCATTGCTGTCCCACATGGGGTTGTCCAACATGCAGTTGTCATGGTTATTTAACTTATGCATGGTTAAATGGTAAATTTATATTATTGTCATATTTTCAGAGAAGGCAAATTTGTTTTTTTTTAAATCCAGACCTCTTGATCAAGAAAACTTTGAACCAGTATTAGCTCTAGCACTTTATTATGTGAACAAAATCAGCTGATGGCATGTTAATTTTGTTCTCATACATACACAAAATCAATGTATAAAAATATATGTAATTTTTTAGCACTGTTCCTTTGTTTCGGGCATGTATGAAAAAAAATCCTTAATCAACCACTAATTTTATCATCTTCACGAGTTCTTGCTACTACAGTTGCTCGGGAATGCTTAAGCACAGCTCATGCATGTTACTTAATACGTAGTAAGACTCAAATTTCAATGATAACAGCCTGACTTCATGTCGTGATCACTGAGTTGAGCTATATACATTGTAAAATATTTAAATTATATTGTAGAAAAGAAATGTGAATCATGATGAGGTATATGACATGATGTTGTGCCAAGCTGGTTGCAAGTGAATCTACAACCATGAGTTTCTGGACAAGCTACAAAAGACTTACTAAAAGGCAAAAAATCCTGATCGGTGTAAGCTGGATTGTGACAGGTTTGATTGGTCCACATATTCTTCTTCATTTTATTCCAGATGCAAATGAGCAAATACAGCAACGGATAAAATATGAGGAGTCAAAGAAAAAATAGAAATTAATGTTCTTATCAAAAGAATGGAGGCATCACTGTGTTAGAATATTTTTGCAATTTCTCTGTTACTCAATTGCAGCCACTAAAATTTATTTTGTAAATACTGGCACTGTGATTTTACATTAGAATATATAGCTTGGTTTTACATTAAGCAATGGTAAACTATTACTATATTATTTCCAAACAGGTCTGTAATGCTACAAATTAGAGGGCAGAGTACCCTTTGAATGTTATACTATATTTAGTATTAGGAGTTTAAATTGGAAAACACTGATTACCATGCAATTATAAACTGTTTTCTTCAAGTTATACAAATGAGTAATGATGATATGTACCATATTTGTTGTCTGCTTATTATGTGTGTGTGTGTGTGTGTGTGTGTGTGTGTGTGTAGCAGCAGGTCCCAGGGATGATTTTTGGGAGGCCAAAGCAATACTCAAAAGGTAGAAATTAATGTTTGTTTGTTCAGCATTTCCAGTGAATGTTCAAGGCTTCTTTGGTTTTGTATAAGGAGATCTTAATGGCATTATGCTTTGGAATTAACTTCATATACATACATATATATATATACCTTCATCCTGCTCACCAACACTACACTGATGAGGCCCAAACGGCTGAAATTGTTTCGTCTGTAGTTATATATATCCATATATATATATATATATATATATATATATATATATATATCTTGACATGTGGTGAGTGCAATGATTCACATGCTTATAATTATTGGGTAATGAACCTCTATGAAGACACATAGCGGATAGCATGCATGGTAGTGGGAATATGGTTAATTTGATCATCACCAAACTTTTTGTTTGGGTAGCCAGATTTCTAGCAGTTGTCAGTTACCATTTTAATGATATGTTCAGATTCAGAGCAGACTGAGAGTAGATGAATGTGTTCATAAAAGTTATGGTTGCAATAAATACGGTTTGTGGTCTAAAATTTTCTTCTTATTCAAATTGGCTGTGTTTCCTGCAGTGGTCTGCGATTTTATGTATTATTGTTTTGTTAATAATATTTCAGTAGTTCAAACTTTTTTCATGTACAGTTCTCAAAATATAGAATTATCAAAGTTATAAGATTATTTGAACTGCTGTTTTAAAGTTAGTTATGCCCCCAAATTTGTAACACCTTCCTGAGGTCAACCCAACTTGTACCTCCTACATATATCACACTGCCATTGCACCCAGTAAGTGTGTGCTCATATCTGTTAAGCATGAACCATTTCATAAAGGCTTGAAATTTTGAGTTTTTAAAAGTGAAGATGGGGGCATTTCCTGGCAAGAAAAAAGAATTGTTGTTCTTACATTAACACTACAACTGGAGAAGTTATTTCCTTGAGCAGACTTCAATGGTAGTATTACCATACTGTATATCAATTCTATTACTTTTTGTTCAGTTTATCTCTGAAGTAATAGAAAGTAGGGGTGAGAAACTTATAAGACAATTCAGGTGAATTATTGACAGCCTTTTGCTATTGGATAAGTTGACTGAATTATATATTATCGATTAAATTGTATATAAGATGCTAAAACATAAGTAAACTAAACAAATATGTTGGTAGGTCAGTTCAATTTGAATGATCAATTAGATATTTTTCTCTCTTTTCCAACTTGCAGCTGCTTTGCTCATTGCATGAGCATCTTGAGTTGCATGCACCCCATGGGCCTGTAACCAGAAACATGCTTGTGAGGGGTCGTTGGAACAAATGGGGGGATACAGACCATGTACTTGACCATTATACCCCCCATTGCACCTCTCTCACCACACTGTCTGTCTATGGAGGAGAGCCAGGTGAGTACTTTGCCACTCACAGTTTATACTAAGTATACTAAGAGCAGCGAGTAATTTCGTTTAATAGCAATCAAGAGAAGACTGAAATGAGAACTGTTGAAGAAGAGCAAAATTTAAAATTTTCAACAGATTCTTGTTGGGGATGACCTCCGTGCCCCAGCCTGGTTACCTACCAGTACCCCCAACTGGGAATTATAAACACTGAAGCGGAAACGCTTTCCATTTGATCAACCTACTTAAGTTACTGTTGTGGCATTGTCGTTCGCCCATTTTTCTTCGATTTTTTCCCGTCGTTTAATTTAACTTTGATACAAGGCACAAGAAAAGGATTTTTGACAATGACTGCAACTGCAAACATTAGCGTATCCCCAGTGATGCAAGCTGTACGCATTGGTTTGGTGTTGTTTACCACGGTACTTTGGGTAAGACAACGCTCATTTGTATTTTGTGCGTAAAAAAATTTTTGAATTTAATTATCATAAATGTGCTAGCTCGTGTATAACTGTCGCAAATGGCACTCATGCAGTTTTATTTTGTCAATCTATTTTGATGAGACATTTCGCATCTCGATCAAATTTGTGTGAATGAAGTTTATGAAATAGCACGCAATGAAATTTGTTCTTGCCGCTAATTATATTCTAAATTTTAATTGCAATAAATTACACGAATTTAAATAAAGGTGATACGGTAGTGATCGGATGTACCCAAAACACTTGGAGTTGCATTCTGTGATGTGTTGGATTTGAACGATGAGCGGTTTTTAGTGGTCATTTAATCTGACGTTCGAAAAACGTCGTCCGTCTCATTTCTCGCGCATCTGCTACTGGTGATCAAAATTGGGGAAGTGTTTGGTTGAGTTCTGAAGATGCAGTCACCTCTCCGATTAAATTTTGGTAATTTGGATTAAAGCAAGTGCTACACTATTTCATGAGCTTTGAGCGTATGTTAAAGCAGTTGTGCTTCGAAACGCAACGGACACATACCGAAAATACATCGGGAATGGGTGATCGAATCTGTTTATATTATTTTAATAATTCCAAATCTGGCACTCCAACTCCACCCTTTGAATTAATCCTGGATCATACCCAGGCGTTGCTTGAAAAGAACGTTCAAATTCTCCTAAATAGAGGCATTACCATACTTTAACTACTTATTCATTTGTGAATTTGCATATGTGTGTATTTATTTATATATTTATTTATCTATTGGCATTCATTTCCTTAGCACACCATTTTGGATATCAACAAATAGATGAACCAATAAACCTCAAAACTGTAGATTATTCATATCATATAATTATGATCTTACTGGCATTCATATTATTTTGTCTTTCAAGTGGGTATGAAACAAAAGTTTATCTTATTTGAAGGAACTCTTGAAATGAGAGAGGAGTGACTTCTACAGCATTCACATATCTTATATAAACTAATGTAAGTTACATGCAGGGATTTGTAACTCCTTCACTGCCACATCTCTCCCTTTGACAAGTAAAGTCATCTGGCAATTTAGCGAGAGTAAAATGATAGAAGTCCCCCATGGCAGGGAAGGATTAATGCAACTGATATAGAAAAAAGACAGATGCAGTTGCATGAAACATACTAGAGTAGCTATGCAAGTTTCAGTTCTTAAAAAATGCAGCTTGAATCTATTTTTTTGTGCAACTTATGGTTTAAAAACTAGAAAAACACTGTAATTCTTTGTGCAACTTACAACAATTTTTTTGCCGCTCAAGTTGCTTGGAAAATTACTGCATGGAACCCTCAACAACTCATTATGCAATGAGATGTGTGCAAGGTGTTATTTGCATATCAAATAAATCTTATATCTCAAGGGCAAAATAAGGTAAAAAAAAAAGCATAGACAGTGTCCCTTCATAATTTCAACAATTCTTTCAAATAAGGCCAACTTAAATAATTAATTTTCACTTCATAGACACTTTAAAGTGTGATGTTCCACAACTTCTGTGTTTTTAATTTGGAAAACCAAGTGAATCTACTTGGTGAAGGAAATTTTCATATGCCAGAATATGTTTTAACTCCTTCCCTGGCATGGGGACTTCTATTGTTTCACTCTGGCTATCCCCAGGTGATTTTGGTAAAGCGATAGATGTGGCAGTGAAGGAGTTAAGACCCAACTGGGGCACATAAGAAAAATGCAACTTTTCAGTTTAGAAAGTTACACTATTGGGCAAGGGTCTTGTTAGCTTAGTTGGCAGAGCACTGCACTAGATTTGCTTGGTCACAGGTTCAATTCCCAGCCAGAGGCTCCAGAATTAGATTTTTTGCAGATGGTCCCAGTTGGGTCTTAAAATGTATCATTTTGGCACTTGAAAATTTCTTTCACGAAATATACCAGTAAATATTTTTTGTTACAAAGCATAAATGCTAAATATTCCTTGAATATATCATTCAGATGGGATACCAGATTCTGATATACTATTATCCACAGAGAATACCAATAAGAAATCTAATTTCAAACCCTGCTCTGTCAGAACTTTTTAAAATTGATGTTATCAGGGAGTTTACATCTAATAGAAGGAACAATAGGGTTGGCACTGCAAACTTGGGTTTTGAAATGAGCTTGGGTTTTGAAAAGTTGCTCCAGTCTTGAAGCAGATGACACTGTCAGTGGCGGATTTAGGGTAGGTCAAATAGGTCAGCCGACTAAGGTGACAATCCTTCGATTTCAAATCGCTTTTTAGC
>JBAHVQ010196794.1:0-13794 GCA_036872915.1 Nanipora kamurai
AGGAAATGCCAAATGGAAGTCGATTAAACTTATAGCGACTGAAAGGCGTGTTGAATGTCGTGAGATAGCTTGAGGCTGCATCAAATACGGAAAATTACTTCGCTCCTGGGAGTCTGGAGATGACTTCCTCAATTGTCAAGAGAGGATAATGCTCTCACTGAACAGCTTCATTGAGATGCCAAGGATCGATACAGATCCTTACTTTATTTGGTTTTTCGACTGTGACCATTGATGATACCCACTCTGTCGGTTTCTCAACAGGCTCAATAACACCAATCTGCTGCATCCTATCCAATTCTTCTTTAATCTTTGATCTCATTGCAACAGGTACGCGACAAGGAGGATCAACCACAGGCTTCACTGGTAAACATCCAAGTTTGCCATCAAAAAGATCAGAATAATTGTTGAATATATCTTTGCTGCTAACAAGATTAATGTCAACGACTCGTTTCACCATACCCATACGTTCACAGTCTGGCAGACCAAGAATAGGTTTTACATCTTTAAGGGCGATATGATAAAGTAGTCTGTACTTGGCATCTTTGTACAAACACTCGACAACTGCTTGGCCGGCTGTGTGAATTGAATCGCCACTATACGATATCAGCTTTACATTTGATTTAGTGATCTGTCCTCGACCTTGTGTGATTCTATTGAAAAGGCTTTGTGACAGCACATTACATTTTGCTCCGGTATCAAGTTTTAATTTAACCAGATGTTCCCCGCATTTCACTGTCGTATACCATTCGTCATTGTGATTTTCTACTACATCAACGCCTGCTTTGGGAAAACTATCGATCTCTGGTTCTGCATCATGGACTTTGTACTCGATATGTGTCTTTGATTTCTCTGTCGGTGTTTCAACAGCGCCGATAAATAACTCTTCGTCATCCACATCGACAGCATATGTGGGTCGTTGCTGGCTTCTTTTTGTAGTTAAACAAACTCTGGCAAAATGATTTATTTTATTGCAGTTATGGCAGGTTTTCCCAAACGCTGGACATTGTTTTGGCAAATGTTTTCCACCACAATTTCGACAATTATTCATAGCTTTGCTTGACTGCTCTCGCCGTTCGGGCTTCTTTGTTTGTCTGGTCTTCAGGTTAATTCGTCGTGGTGAGTTATAACTTCACATTGAATTAACTTCGTTGATATCGTCGCTGCTAGCAAGGTCTTTTACTTGCTTTTCCGACAGTTCGTTTGCACAACATATACTTAAAGCTTTTCCCAAGGTTAGGCTCACTTCTCGGAGAAGTGTTTTTCGTACCCTGTTACTTTTAATGCCACACACAATACGATCTTTTATAAGTTCGCTCTCGAGGTCACCAAACTCACATATTTTTCAAATCGGAGACAAAAGAACTAATCGACTCTGACGACCCCTACTTTCTTGTATGAAATAAATGTCTTTCAAATGTTGAGTTCTTTAACGGCATACAAACCTCCTCGAATTTGTCCATAAGAACGGCTGGGTCATCCTGATCTTCGCCTTTGTTGAAAGTAAACGAATTAAATCTCTCCGCTGCATTTTCGCCAGCTAAGTTTAGAAGAATACACGATCTTTCATTCTTCGATTTTCTACTATGTCCTGCGGCGACAATGTATATTTCGTAGTTTTGCTTAAAGTGACGCCAGTTCTCAGCTACATTTCCCTCGAACGAAAGTCGAATTGGCCTTGCAAACCCTTCAGCCATCTGCTCACAGCCACCATGTAATACGCCAGGCAAGATAGTTATGACAGTGTTGAACTAAGTGTTTTACAAGGCCTTATATACTATTAGACTAATTAAATATTCTATAAACTTATTTACATAACATGTCAATCTCCACCTCTAAAATCATTATAATTTTGCAATGGGATTTATTTTTTCAGGACTTTATTTCTTACCACTCCTAAAGGGTTGGCGGGTCACAATTTCTTTTTGTTTTTATTGTATATTCATTTATAGAACCTGCTAAAGATGTCTTTTCTAACCTAAAATCTTCTTCAATAAAAGACACTCTTTCACTTCGTTTACAGCATATTTAATTTGATTTGTAATATTTTTATTTAACCAGTCTAACCAACCTGTGGTTGGTTTCGCCGTTTGCTTGCAGTTCTGGTTGCTTTGTCGCTTTGCTTTCTAATAATTGGTCAGACCATCCTGGAGTTCTTTCTATTAATCTTTGCGGTTTTAATGCAGGATATCTTCTTTTAGGAGGTAGCGGTGCTATTGGTATTTTGTAAAGTTTCATAATTTAATCTTTTAAACGGTTTACAACATTTGTAATTGGATTTGGAATTTGGTTGTAAACCATTGAACAACATTGTTAGATATAGTTTGTGGCTTTGAAAATGGTTCTGCTGCTTTTTTTGGGCTTTAGCGCTTTGTATAGAGTTGGTTGTAAAACTGGTACATTAATCTCTTCATTTGGTCTGTTCAACACTATTATTCATGAAACTCCCTTCAATTAATCTTAAGCTCTTTTTTTTTTTAATACCAAGATTTTTTGCTTGATCTTTTAACTCTCTAAGAGACATGTCATTAATAGGTTTGTTCATCTTTTTTATTTTTATAATTTTTTTTCTTTAAGGTGAATGTGATTACTAAAAGTAATCTGAACAAAGAAAACCCACTGTAATTTTGTTTAAAATTAAACTTTCTACCAATAATTTACAAACCTCATGCTTATTTAATCTTGAAAATCCTCTGATTTTAAAGGCTCTACAAAGCAGTTTTAAACTTTTTAAATGAAAACTTAAAAAATAATCACAATCATGTCTCATTTCCTCCAAGTCAAACATTTGAATAAAAGTGTTAAAATATTTTTGTTGAGGTGAATTCAAAAATCTTGTTGCTAGGGAAAATTGCAAAAAGGGGCGTGGCTTATGCTTGCGGTTTTGGGTGTTATGACATCATCAGAATGCAATGCGCCAGAATCCGCGTATGTGTACTACTGAAAAAATGTCAAAGGTATTATTTCTGTAATCCTGCTTGCTACTCGGTTATGTTACCCTTTTTGCCTGCTGTTGAAGTAAATGATCACTTCAGTTGTCAAGATCACCTCAGTTATCTCATCATCGTTTAGAGTTGAAAATTCACCCCCGGACCATTTTGTTCGGCAGAAAGTTTATGCAATTCCCGCAGTCTATCTTCAAACAGCATGAGTGACTTAGTGGAACCTTCTAATGGGAACAGAATGCTTGTCAGCAACTGCTCCTTGGGGTTTTTCTAGTTGCGGGAGAGTCCACACTCGCTGCATTTAACTATACTCTTGCCAGCTATGAGTGTCAGTTGTTGCATGACAGGAATCTCTTGATTGACATCACTCCACCTGCTCGACTAAAGACTTTGGCCATGCCGAAGAGGTTATTCGACAATTGCTCATCTTCCCTCTCAACAGTAGCAGATGATTCAACTACAACCAATTGTTTGTTCATAGAAATGTAGTTGGTTCCATCATATTGACACACCATAACCCTGGACATTTTGCATGATTTTCCAGTTGTTATCTTATGAATATTGCTTTTCCATAATACTAACCCTGTGTCATCTGTGAACAAACCTTGTTTTCTTAGAGTTTTTCCTTTTGAAATAACTGTTACTTCAGGGCCTTGGAAGGTGACACGACCACACACATCCACTTTATTATTCGGCGCTCTTTTCGTACTTAGCCATCAATTTTCACTTCGTTGTTGGGTGGTTCTGATATTCGTGAGCGTTTGTAAGTCCAATCATTTCTTTTAAGCTGATACTTGGTCAACATGATAGGGGAAGATAACTTGCAAGTGGTTTTACACTGTTGGTGTATTTCTGGCGAGAAACAGACTGTTCCTGTACACTTTATCTTCTGTTTGCACAGACATATCGAAATATAAATTATTTCTCTGACTGCTCTTTATTTCTGACAGGTTGTGGACATAATCTATCATGACATTGCCTGAAAAAAAAACAATAAAGCAAATTATTATGAGGCTGTGGAGTATTCTATGAAGACATGTGTATTGTAACTAACAAGTACATGTTACAGAGGTGGAATTGGCTCTATAAATTGGCAGTTATATATTTGGCACTTATGAGATAGCTTTTCCCAGTCCCCCCTAAACTAATTATTAACTGGTCCTTTTTCATTTTAATACAATTCGGCATTTCTCCCATTTGCTGTTCAGTATAATTTGTGCTATCTAATTGCCAATTGGAATTACTATTGGAGTTATTAAAATCTGAAAGTGTCATCCATTCCTCCTGAATATGTTGTTCATTTTCTACAGGTTGATCGTTAGAAAGGTCAATGTTTTGCAAAACCGTTTGAAGCTTTTCTGCCCAATGTGGGACATGTTCTTTGGCAAATGATGTATTCAAGAATTCATGCCACAAAAGTACCGTCAGTAGTTTCATAACTTCCCCATGCATCTTGTTAAAAGTCTTTCCGTGGTTTGTATTTAAGTAATTGGTATTGGCAAAATAGAGGATAATTGTCACCTCTGGGATTTGATGAATAGTTTGTGAATATTCTAGGAACCACATTGCAGTTTGTTTTACAAGTGATTTATTCTTAAGTGCATATTTAGTAGCAAAATCAACAAGATTGACATTCATTATTTCAGGCAACACATTTTTGAATTTAAGACGACTTGCATATACATCTAATCATGAATTCTTTGTGCAAAGTTGTGTCCACAACATTAACTTCTACCCTATGTCAGCTGTTTAAGTTCACAGGCAATACTTGGAATGATATATTATGTCATTTTAATGACGATAACAGATGCATTGTTTCCTGGGCACTGAAATCTCTGTCACCAAATGTTTTAATTAAATCTTTTTTTCATAGCTTAATATTCATAGTGTTTAAAAGATCTGCATAATCACTATCGATATTAGTAACTTTCTGGTAGCGTTTTTTACATGGATGTACATAGGCTTTGTCCATGCATTGTTCTCAGGTGGAACAATGGAGTCTACATAGTCATATGTTTGTGCATTAGCTTTTTTACCCTGTTCAATATCATCTAAGAGACTTTCATCCCTGGCACCACTTGCACATTTTTTCAGCTAAAACCCCTTTTAAAGCAATTTCAGAAAGATTACATGGCCCGGGATCACTTTTCAATTTAGCAGTGCCATGACAATGCATGCTTCCCCTTGCTTGAAATTCATCCTTATACCAACACCATTCTGCATCCAGGGTATCATACAATCAATGCTTTAGAAAACTTTCTAAGCGTTTAGTGAAAAACCAGTCAACCAAATGTGGATTGTTAATAACATTTTTTCGTCTTTGTTCTGATGTTGGATTGGGAAAGGAAGGGTTCAAAAGCATGTGTAGCTCAGGCCAGTCCATGTCACCTGAGGAAAAAGTAAAAAAAATAGTAAGAGCCCCCTTACAAGCAATAATCGCCTTTAAATCTTCTCGAACTTTGAACCAGTATGCAAAACTTCCTGTGATGTTGCTTACATTTCTAGAAAGCTTTGCCATAAATGCACCTGAGCTGTCATTAGAAGCCATATCTCCAAGTTAAGCTAAGTATCCCTAAGAAAAGGTGTGGTATATTCATTAAGTGGTTGACTTCCCACATCAGGCCAGTTCATTTTAGCACCTATTCTATGTTGTATTGCATCATGCTCGAGTTGTTCATTGGTACTCTGGGGCAGAAAAATAAACTTGTTTCTGTTTTGTCAAATACATCATCTTTGTTTTCAACAAATATCATTGTTAACATTTACACGGTGTACATGTTTATCATGACTTTGATCATGACTATATTCCTCTGGATCTGATTCTGTTTCAATTACTTGCAGTCTATGTGGCAAGCAAATCTGTGTCGGTTCTAACATCATGATAGTGAGGATTATTTTTATCAGCCAATGCAATGCATGCTCAACTTTAACTTTCTTACAACTACAGGTATATCTTTAGGACAGCGTGACAATGATTTAATGAGGTCTGTTATATTTTGAGGTAAATTTATGCAATGCCCATGTTCTCGACGAAATGAGAACTACGTTAATTCATACAAAAGAATCAGACATGAGAATTTTATGTGTATGGTTTTTTATATAAATATCTATGTATCTCCTCATCCCAAAACAACCACACTCTCTACGTTATCTGTCAATCAAGTCCAGTCACATGATGACCATATACGGCTGACTACAAACTAGGTTGAATTTTTAAGTTAATATGATAATAATCGTAAAATCAGGGAGATCAACAAAATGTCAACTAACAAAGTCTCGTCAGGTTTACTCTGCTTCATCAATCTCAAATACCAATACCACATCTCCAACTTTCAAATTTCTCTTTTGTTGGAACCACTGATTACGTACATTCAGGCTTGGAAGAAATTTTTGAATCCATCCTTTCCAAAATTGACTAACCAATTGCTCAATGCCAGTGCCTTACTTGTTGTACATGTTCCTCTGTGTCTACAGCTTCTGCAGCAAACCACCCTCCAAGCTGACTGATGATAAAGTGATTTGGTGTTAAAATAGTCAAATCATGTGGATTGGAGCTCACGTAAGTGATTGGTCATGAATTAAGTAGTCCCTCAACGGCGCACATTGCGGTATGTAACTCTTCATTGGTGACGTCCACTTTACCAAGGATTGCTCTTAATGATTTCTTTGTGTACTTAACCATCGTTTTGAAAACACCGCCGAAATGGGGTGCTGACGGAGGATTGAATTTCCATTCTATTGCTTGATCAGTTGAGGTCGCTGTAACAATTTTCTCCTTGTCTAAAGCTTGCACTAGCTGTTTTAAGTCTTTTTCCACAGCCATGAAGTTGGTTCCGTTGTCAGATATCACGTAACTTGGGGTCCCCCTTCTCGATACCATCCAGGTGAATGAGTTAAGGAATGCTTCTGTATCTAGAGAATACGTCATCTCTAGATGTATCGCCTGAGTCACTAAGCAGGTGAAAAGGCACATGTATCTCTTGGCTTTTGGTTTGCGTCGACCTTGTTTGGTGTAAAATGGTCCGCAGTAATCAGTTCCAATGCGATCGAATGCTCAAAGAGGTAACTGGAATCTTGATTTTGGAAGTGGAGCCATCATTTGCCTGGTTGGTTTTCCTTTCATTCTTCAACATCCGAGACACTTTTTGACGACATTTTGCACAGCCCATCTGCCCTTTATGACCCAAAAACGTGATCGGATTTTGGTCAGAAGATGTTCTACTCCTGACTTGTGACCAAGTCTCTTGTCAATTTGTGATGATAAGTCGAGTTAGCCGATGATCTTTAGGTAAGATGATAGGATGCTTTTTATCATATGCAAGGTCGCCAGCAAACCGAAGTAGACTAGTAATTCTAAGTAGACCATCTTCGTCCCATTGGGGACAAAAACTGCTCAAACTTTTCTCCTTGTTGCCGTTTGGAAATCCTTCGCTTTGTGCCCTTCATATCCAGTAAATTTCAGCATCAGAAATCTCGTTCTTCCCAAGGACGTTGCACTTCGTTTGTCGTTCTTTCGATAGCGTACAATTTGTCCGAAAACGTCTTACCCAAGCCGTAATACGTAGTAGGCGAGATAAACTGGAAAACTTCTCAAGCATGAGATGATTTTAAACCACTGTCGAGTTATCTTCTGTTGTTTGCAAACGTGAATTTATTCTTCCTTTGTTCGCACTCTTCGGTTTTGTTTGTAGGATTGCCAGGTAGACTCATCTTCCTTTAGGATCTCGGGTCCTTCCATCCATGTCATGCTCTGAGACAACTGAGATGCTTCTATTGGAACAACAGTCGATCACAGATGATTCATTGGAAAGCCACTTTCATAACTTGAATCCTGCGTCAAATAAAACTTCAGAAAGATCATGTCGTAGAGAACAAGCTTCCTTGACTGTCTCACATGAGTCAAGGATGTCATCAACATACATCAAGTTGTCAATAGTCTCAAAGGTTTTCGACTTCTCCTCGCTAAGAGTCCTAGCATGCGTTTTGAAATATACTGAGCACAGAAAGGGGATGCCGCATTTCCAAAGGGAAAACATAGGAACTCGTAGATTTCTGGCTCTTTCAAGTCGTCCCAATTTCTTCAAAGAAACCTGTGGTATGAACGGTCTTGCTCCTGAAGGCCAACTTGGGGAAACGTTTGTGAAATATCGGTGGAAAGTGCTAGTGGAGCACGATGAAAATAACAAACCATGTCAACTAGTTCTCGTTACAGCTTAGGACCAGGAAGGACTGCATCGTTCAAACACTTTCCATTGTGTTTTGCCGCCGCGTCGAATACTTATGCAAACTTTTGAAGTAGTCTTGTCGTTTCGAACGACCGGAAAGTGCGCAAGAAACCGTTGATCCTTCATCTCCTCTAATCCTTCATCCTATTGATTTTGCCAAAGAATATACAACTGAGGCTAAGAGAATAATGAGTGCATACTACATACATACAATCCAACAACAAGTTTGTCTCACAATCCATAACATAAACAATCTTACTATTGTTTCATGTTCTGTGGGCATAATACTAGTAGTACTGTCTGCAGCTGCTTCATGTTGCCCCCAGTCCATGGTAGAACCTTCTTGTGTTGTATTAGTTGGTTTTGGATGAATGGTAGATGTAGCCGGATCCGAATCATCCGATACAAATTGCTTTGCAACAATCTATATCAAATTACAAGAATAACGTGGTTTGATTTATCACTTTAATAAGAATTCAAGAATATTTATAGACAAGAAAATACTACAACTTATATTACAAGACCACACCAATTAAATGACCATTACACTCTGTCTTTAGTTATTAAACAATACACATGGTGCAAACTGTAAAATATATGACATAAAAACTTACATTATGTCTTCGCTTTACACGTTTCGTGTGCTCACTTTCCACACAAACCAGTCTTTGATTTGAATCACATGAAGGAAACACACAAACTCCAAAATCATCCCTCTTCAGTCTAGGAATCTTATATTTCGGAACTGTAGAGGAACCGTATTCAAAACAGTCTTCAGTAAAGTGCTTTGAGCATATGACTGATGAACTTGTTGGCGTCCATTTGTCTCTCCTGCGTCGAATGAACTTCACGCATTTTTTCTTTCTTTGGACTGCTATGGTCGTGTTATCATTCCAAAAAGGAATATGATAAAGAAATATACCATTCTTCGAGTCTGCAATGTTCGAACAGCCGTAAACAACGCACCTTTCAGGCATTTTTCGGGCAACTCAGTACAACTTGTTAAGAGCGGGTTCCTGGGATCCAGGCTCCCTTCATAGTAATTGCAAACGCGACTTTTCTCCATAAAATGACAAAATTTGTATGTTTTAGCCTTTATAGCTCCGAAATGAAAACTTTAATGTAAAAACACATAAAGAACTTATTAACTAACTTTTTGTGCTGTATCCGAATCATTAAAAACACATTTTCAGTTTATAAGCACTTTAAATAACAGCGATCATTTTATATTTACAGTTGAGTGATGACATCATTAGAAAAGAAGCTAGATCTATTTACATCTCAGATTGGCAATGTGGTTAATTAGCAGAGTGTGAGAGGTGAGAAGAGAGTGGTGAGAAGAGTTATCATCAAAAAAGCGTCAACTCTTTGCTAGCTTTGAGACCGGAATTTAACTCTGGTGTGTCAAATTTGATCAACAGAGCTTCGAAAAATAATAGAACATTAGGAGTATAAGACCTACAAGGGTGAAGGATTTTGAAGTTGTTGAAAATAAGATTCTTAAAGTTGGGAGAAGATGGAAGAGGAGAGTGATTAGAGTGTAAACGGTCAAATAAATCATTTAAATCAGCTAGATATAATGCGTGTTCACAATTAAGAAAATGCTGAGCAACTGCACTAGTGTTTAGTTGTGTGCTATGTTCACAAAGACGTTTTTGGAGACAGCGATTGGTCTTACCAATATATCGGTTACCGCAGCCAGGACATGAAATCTGATAAATAACGTTACTTTGAGAAATATCCGGAATTTTGTCTTTGTTAGAAGTGAAATATGAAATCTTTTTTTGTGTTGTAAATGACAATGAAATTAAAGGGCTGTTTGAGACAGCGACGAATTTTCTTTAGGCAATTTTTGACAAGGTACTAGCCTCTTCTTCCAAGGTAGGGAATTCGAAACCAAATCTTACCTTGAAGGTATGGACATTGGTATATTCTAGGCTCGCAGTACCAGGTCGCCGGCTAAGTCGCATTTGGCCAACAACAATACTGAAAATTCGTTAATACTGAAATCTGTAGGCTGGTCTAATGAAGGAACCGTTGAATACCTGTAACATGTTAATTGAAACTGACTGCTTCCGGGCAGTAAAATATATATTGTAATAGGATAGGCTCAGGCGGCAGAGAGGGAGCGTGCACCTAAAGTAAGAAGGTTGCACATGCAAGCCAGATAAATTATTGTTAAACTTTTTTTGTGTGTTGTACATCAGCACATTACAATTGGTGGCAGCGGTCGGATAAACCAACAGATTGAAGGACGAAAATGGCAACGAACATTCTACCAGCAAAGCTTGATGGTGATGATATTGAAGCATGGCTAGGGGAGTTTGATGCGTGCACCTTGTTACTATAGGATATGTAATGTTAGATATGTATTGTAATGTATATGTAGGGATAATGAAGGACATGGGGACAAGATGGCGGACATCACTATAAAAGCTAGTAATTTTGTACTTGTAGGGTTGTCTTGTAATAAAGCCTACAGTGTTAACTGCTTAACTACCTTAGCAAATGGCTGGAAACACAAAGACAACGAGTAAATCAAGAAATTGCCTGCACTTCTACGAGGATGAGCAGCTACTCATTTCTGTGCAATTCCTGACGAAGAGAGAGCAACTTACGCCGCCGCGACAAAAAAGTTAGAAGAAGCCCTGTGTGCACCAGTTGAAAGGGAAAACTACTACGTCAAATTCGAAGCCGGAATGCTCTGTGTCGGAGAAGACCCATCTATTTACAAGTGGGAGTTAGAACAAATTCTAGAAAAGGCTGACCCAACACTCATAGATGAAGCAAAATCTGCTTTACCGTTGCGCCAATTCATGGTCTGCCAAGCTCCCTACAAGGAAAAAAATTGTTAGCACACAGCCCGACACCAACCTTAGCTGAAATGCTAAGTTTTGTTCAGCGCTGTAGCGCAGTTGGAGAACACAAACCTGGATTTACCAGCCTGAGCACAGCAGCACAATGTACAGACTCGAACGTCAGCCAACTCGTATGCTTAGTTACAGAACTTGGTACTCAAAAGAAGTCGCTCAAATATCAACTGACCATGTCGCAACAGTTGTACGCCGATGCAATCAAACAACAGGATCGTCAGCGACCAAGCATCACGTGTTTTCACCATAGAAAACAAGGCCACCTTGCTCGTAAATGCTGCAGTCCTAACCCACGCCAAGACCATTCCAACGTTTGATGCTACAAATGGCACAGATACGGACACTTCACTCGAGAATGTGGAAATTATACGCATTTAAAATTCCAAGCGGCGTCTCAAGGAACCACAGGCCAGTAGACAGCCCCAAAACAAGTAAGGACTATGGTTCTCGTAATAATGCTAGCGCTAGTAGTGATATTTCTGATGTTAATTTGCCTGAACACCCGTTTGTAGTTTGCTTCATTTACAGTGTACCTGTCAATGCTCTGTTAGATACTGGATCATCGAAGTCGTTCATTAGTGATAAGATTTTTAATATCATAGATTTTGACTGTGTACGATTAGATACATTGCAATCACAGTGTTGGTCAAATATTGTAGGAAAAAGTTCTACAAGTGTCACCTTTCACCATTCTAAACATAAATACCATAGTTCTTTCCTTGTAAGTAGCAATATACCTTACGACCGTGTTCTAGGATGGGACTTTATTATGCAGCATAAATTAAGTGTTCAAGGAAGTATCTTGGTAGGGCAAAGCAGTTATAAGCTAGAGGGGACCTATGGGAAATGCCCAATATAGTCCGAGCATCCAGCAAATAAGGTACAGTCGAACGGAGTAGTGATAACAGAGGTGGGCTTGTTGGTCAATCCTCCCAATGACTAAAGCAGAACCAGTGCAGTGCTGGTTCAATCGCTGTTGAAAGGTTTCAAGAAGGTGACATTGTCAGAAGGAGTGGCAATTCTGGCTCGGTCAGAAAGAATAATTCAAGGTAAGATACAGTTGAAAGATGTTTCACAGGTTTGCATGATATCAGCTGGTTGGTCAGATAGCATTAAAAATTTAAGAGGACTACATGCAGCTCATTTATTTGTCACACCCATAGGAAAAACAGTCCTGATTCAAATAGTGAATCAAATCCTGCGATATTGAATTACAAAAGGATTGCAAATTGGCTGAGGTTTGTCCTTTAATTGAACAAAAAGTCGCTGCCAATAATAAATTTCCGGCTCGTTCTCATGCTGTCAAAACCCGCTAATGCAACAAGTAGATTCTTGTTTAGACCCAAATTTGAGTAAGTCCGAAAAGCAACAATTGAAACAAATATTGCACGAGTTTGAAGCATATTTTAGCGACAAAATTGGCCAAACCAATTCACCAATTAGGCAACGCTCCAGGCAAATGCCATATGCATTCCGCAAATAACCAGACGAACAAATTACAGACATGTTAGATCAAGGTGCAATATGGCCCAGCACCAGCCCTTGGGCTAGTCCAATTGTTCTAGTCCGGGAAAAGTCAGGTGAACTCCGTTTCTGCATTGATCACCACAAACTCAATAAAATCTCACGCAATGACGCACATCCCTTGCCTAGGGTTGATGATCTGTCAGACTCAGTCGGACATGAAAAGTATTTTACAACCCTAGACTTAAATGACCGTGAAAAAAACTGCTTTTGTCAGACATGCCGTCATATTAGTTTAACCGTATGCCCTTTGGTCTCGCAACTGCACCTGTGACATTTCAGCATGCCATGAAACTCGTTTTAGCTGGTTTTACATATAGCATTTGTATTTGTTACTTAGACGACATCATAATTTTCAGCAACAGTATCACTGCGACAGGCTAAGGGCGGTCCTTGCTTGTTTCCAGCAACATAATCTACAGTTAAATTTGTCAAAATGTACTTTTGCAGCTAGAAAGGTTAACTATTTAGAGCATGTGATCTCCGAAGAGGGCGTTAGTCCCCTCCCATCAAAAGTCGAAGCAATCAAACAAAGTCCGGTGCCTAAGACTGTAAAGGAAGTCTGCAGTTTTCTAAGATTATCGGCGTTTTATCCAGAATTATGCAATCATTTCGGCACTTCTTACTACAGTCAAACCTCTACTTACGGACACCTCTCGTACGCGGACACTGTTTTTGGGTCCCAGCCAAAACGCTATTATAATACTATATTTACAACCTCTCGTAAGCGGACGCGGACACCAAAACAATCTCCCCAAACAACATTATAACCTCTTGTAAGCGGACACACTTGATTTATTTTCTGTTAAATTAATAATCATGCCGCCTAATTGACTTAATACAGTATTAGAATAGAAACATATGTGTTTGATATATTGTGTTGTTAGAATGAGCTGATGACGGAATTGGTGCGGAAACTATTACACAATTCAATATTGAATTTAACCATCTCTTTAATTTTTTTCTTTATGAACCATTATAGTTTCTCATCCAACAAAGCATATCCAGCTTTGTGTATTTTGTTCCTCAACCAAGTCAAAGAAAATTGGTTGCCCCTGAACGTATAAACGCACGGAATCTCAAGTCCATAACCAGCTCCGCGATTTATTCGTTTTCCCTTTACTGTAACACTTGCAGAGTTAGATGCACGTTTCAAAAATTTGCTTACGTACGGTGCCATATTTTTGGGTATATGACCCACAACATCAACAGTTTCATTAACAGTATTGA
>JBAHVQ010196815.1:0-13792 GCA_036872915.1 Nanipora kamurai
ATTTGGTTATTTCAAGAAGCCGCTACCCTATAAATTATGATCTGTTGGTATTAACTTTACACAATTGTAACTTAATATGGTAAATAATAAATTCTTGTCTTGTCTTGTCTTGACAAGGAAAAGTTATTGGCTCTCCGCGTAATGCTCATATTTAGACATCGAACTAAGCTACGCACCCTCTTACCATGACCAAAATCTGTCAAGGAAATATTGACATTAAAGAATTCACAATAATAAATTAGTCAAAGAATTGCATGCCTGCACTTTGAACAAAGTAACAATTTGGTCTCATAGACTCATTTCAATTATCCGTTAATATAGTTACTCTTGGCAGCAGCGGTTTGTGATCGTTCATTAACACTGTCAAGTACCTTTAATAAACTGCCATCGCTTTCATCCATTCTGAAACTGTCCGGTAAATCGGAAGCTAACGCAGTTTTAGAAAATATCACAAAGAAGAGGATGAATGACAATGCTTCAAAAGAAGAACCGATGGATACAGACGCTGAACAGGAACCCAAGGGTTGTGATAAGGATAATTTTTTGTTTACAAAAGACTCTTCTGAGGTATAGGAACATTTGTTTCACATTGTTACATAATCAAGTGCTAGTGTTGTTCTTTCTGTTGTTGTTCTGATTGTTCACCTGTGTATTCGTGTGTTCAAATGTTCGCTTTTCAATTTGCTTTGAGCATCGTTCGCTTTGGTTCATGTGCCGGTGGCGACCAACTTTTGGCACTGTTGAGCTGTCTGTCTTCTCTTCAGCATCACTTGAGCTGTCTGAATAGCTGTCTTAAAAGTATAACATTCTAACACTCGAAAATTTCCTTGATCTAATATAAATTCCGTTTCATAAGATCGAGTGTATATGCCTGATATTCCTTTCATGAAGATAGCTGTATATCAGAGATAGCGGGAAAAAAGTACTGGTATATTTACTATATCTGGTAAAAAGAGATATATTACATGTTTAGATTAGGTATATTACAAAATAAACGTAAGAAAAAGTCAGTAAGCCAAAATGAAGCACTTTAAAGCCTGGTACGCGCGCAATAGGCTCAGATGGGCGTCAAGGGCCGAATTACATAAATAATAATATACATGAACAAATTTCTTGATTATGATTGGCTATGAGCAGTGCAGTTCTAAGAAAATACAGTGCAAATTTGATGAGCCAGTCATCCAATCAAAAAGGATAAAAATTAAAAAGAGCCAATCGAAGCATACCTCTCAGCTGTGGAAAAATTAAATAGAATTACGGCAAAAATGTCCGGCGTTTTAAGTAGATTTGCGTTTGAAAAAAAATCACTGCGGTTTTTCAGTAGATTTCGTTTGGCGAACGGTTTTCTTTACTCGCATCACTTCTTGCTTAATTTTTTCATGTATATTATTAATTGGTAATAGAATGGTTCCTCGTGTAATTTGAATAACATACACTCGTGAGTTTTCAATGACATCAAATAGCACTCGTCCTTCAGACTCGTGCTGTTTTGACAGTCTTTGAAAAACGCACAGGTGCATGTTTCCCAAATTGCACTCGAAACGATACTACTACCTACACAAAGTAAGAGGAAAACTAAACAGAAGAAATAACACTGCCCTCCCACTAACTATTCATTTGTATTGTGATGGTACATATGTGGACGTTTTTAGAATATTTTAACTGTGATGGAACGTGGTGTCTTCGCTTGGAACGTCCAGTCCACCGAATCATCTGCCTCCTTAATCGCCTTAACCAAGAAACACCAAGAATTCCTATCAGAACAGAAGAAAGTAAAGGTATAGTTATGATAAAACATTGAAAGTTCTGACTTCGGGAAATTTTAGCTTTTTAGTTGTGTGTTAACATCTTGGCAGTACCGTCGTGAACTGACTTGTTCAGCGCCTAACTTAAATTTCTATATTCTCTCTCATGACCAGTCCACACCATTCCTTGGAGCTCTCGCTCAGCTTTGTCATAGTGACACGCAACTTTCTCACAATGTTTGGATTGACTTGTTCCCCCAACTGTGGAAACTTATCACGGATAAACAGCAACAAGTAATGTACTTTATCATTTTAACTCTCTTATAGTAGAACAATTTTATATATGATTCTAATTCTTTTAAAGTATCTGTTTTGCGAAAATTAAGTTTGTCTGATTTGAAAGAACTTTTGAATTCTTTTTTGAACATACTTTACACTTTTTCTTTATCGAACTTCGTTATTGAGATATTTATTTGTTTGATATTTAAATAACAACTTGCATACGTCACACTGAATAATGAGTTATTGGGAAACTACACATATCGTTGAAACTATTCTATTAAATCACCACAAACTTTGTTTGTTCAACGACATGAGACAAATGCACTCACACTTACAGTCTTTGATGACTTGGTTCACTAACTTCAACGATATTCCTAATTTCACAAGAACTAATTGTACAGTGTGACGTATGCAAGTTGTTATTTATATATTAATCAAATCTTAATATCTCAAGAGCAACATAAGATACGAAAAAGCGTAGAAAGTGTTCGATTATAATTTCAAGAGTTCTTTCAAATAAGACCAACTTAATCTTCACTTCATAGGCTCTTTAAATGTATTTAATTACATCATTTTTGGAGTGATGATGAAATAAATTATTATTATCAATATTATTATCATGATCTTCATATTTATTATTATTATTATTGTTGTTGTTATTATTCTGTAGGACTCCTCTTTTTCATTATTATTTTAGATCCTTGCTGGTGAATTAAGTCCATTTATGTGCAGTGGTACGAATTGTGTACAGCTAGATAGTCATCCTAGTGTTGTTCACACAATGCTTGAGTCAATTTCTCGCTGCGAGCCAAATATTCCTATTCGGCCATCCATTCTAAAGGTACGTTAACTTGCGAGAGGAAGATGTGTAAAATTAATTCTTGACTATTTAAAGCAATTTTATTTCGGGAAGTTTTAACCAATCCACTGAAACATGAGGAAATAATAGAGCAGATCAAATTTTCTTTTTTTGTTTCGGTCTTTCAGAAGACAATTAAACTGAAAATCTACTAGTCCCAGAAGCAAAGTCACTGGTCACTTTGACACTATGAAATGTCATATTGTTACCCACAATGCATTTCGAGACCACTGGAACCAGATTTTTACCTTCCTACACCTCGCAATTTTGACGAAGTGGAGGGAAAAGCTTAATTTTGAGCGCTGGCTTTAATCCTAATAAAAAAGTTGTTACCAAATTCTTCTGATACTGTCAAAGAACTTTAGTTATCCTTGCGCATTCTCCTGGATTCAACGCTGTTTTTTTTCTCTGTTGAAGTTCTATCTGAACATGTTCTATCTAAGCCTGGTCAATCAAAACATGGAAATAATAGCAGGAGTCACATTTTACTCCTTAATTATCATTTATCGTCCTTCGGACAACCGAGCCGATCTTTAGAACAACAGTCACGTCATTGCTAGAATACGCCGAGAATATCGCCAAAATGACGGGACTATCGCCATGTGAAAAGACTCTTGAAGTGTCTTTGCATGTGATTGAATGATTCGCACCTTGCACTTCGTGTATCCCCTGCATTTAAAAAGCGTTAATTGGTTTTGTTTTCAGCACAAAGATCGCTAGCATTAAAAATTAAATCCTGTCCGACTATTGGGGAGACTTGACTGTCTCCTTTTAGTACGATTAAAATTTGTAGTAGTCAACTTAACTGCGTTACTTATGGTGATTTTATTGCTATACCTCTTCTATCACAAAAAGAGCGTCAGTGTGCTTATCATGTCATGAATCATTTTGCCATCTGGATTAAGTGGACAATCGATGTTCTGTAATGTACTGTAGCTCTACTAATGTAGTTCCTGCGACCTCTCAACGGCATTTTCCATACTTTTTCTCTTTTGCTTTTGTAGTATCTTGGTAAATCACACAATCAGTGGCATTTGTCCACTCTTATCCTTGAAGATTATGTTACGCTCTGCGAAGAGTATGTTAACCCACCATTGTTATACCAACAGCAGCAACTTATTGAAAGTATCTACGAAGAAGACGCCTCAGATGTCAATCCACAGGTACAGTGAATAAAGATTCATTCCGTCCAGCATCTTATCAGGGAGCTTAAGAAAGCTGCAGCGCCGACTCCAGTCGGTAGATTATTTTAAATTTTACGGTCGTGTAGCGAACTACTTATGCTAAACTTAGGATGCCATTTTTTTGTGTGCTGAACTCTTCCCCAAACAATTTCAGTTGGTCAATTTACGTTCATTATTGAATACAACCCAATGTTCTCGCGGTCACATGTGTCGGCGTCGTCGTGAAAACGTGGAGAAGCTCTTCGTCAAACCAAGACGAGACGAGAAATACTCAAGAGACCTCAATTTCATTAGTTTTGAAACAGAAATCACATTGTAAAGCCGCGTCGTCCTTGACGTCCGCGTCGAGTTTTCTTAAACTCCCTAATTTCTCCGCTTAACGCCGCAGCTTGTATCATTATGAAGAGCTCAAGATGGCCAGACCTGTTAATTCTCCCGATTCATACTTAAAACCTTCCGACATCAAAGTTTCAAGTTCAAACATGAAAATTCTCGGTGTTTTTCGGCGTTGTGTCACGGAAGTACACGAAGAAGCCATTTCAATCACGAATTTTCTCGCGTTAGCGTTTAAGCTTATGCATCATGGGTACGTTTTCAAAATGGCTTCTCTAGGACAAATGTTAATTAATTAAAAACGTTAGTTAATTAATTAATAAGAACGAAAGAAAAAGTAACAATGCACCGCGCTGTACAGGGGTCGAGGGTGGGTTGCATATTCGTGTTTCGCTCCTTCGAAAAAATCTCCCTCTCTGACATTTCCCAGAGTTCACAGGTATGCGAATGACTGTCATTTATTACAGCTGAATGTTTGGTAGAAGTTCAGAAGTGCTTCAGAAGTTTAGAAGTGCTTTAATCTAATAAAATTCGTAAAAGAGTTTGGTGACTCCCGTTGTGTTTATTAAAACTGCTCGTTCGGAATAATAATAAATAGTTATATCTCAGAATTCTGTAGATCAAATTTTTTCCAAGAACAAAATTGGTAGTTTTATTACTTTGGAAAATGGGATCAGCCGAATTTTCAAAAACCCGCTCATTTTAAGTTTTTAATCCAATACTAGCCGACAATTTGAAAAATATTAAACAAAACATAATCCGAAGATGCCGCTGTTTACAAGTTTACAACATGCTGCTGTTCGGATTATGTTTTTTAAGTTTTTTCAAATTAAAACTAGACTGCATACTGCCCATTTTAGGTCGGATATTTGGGAGTTGGATGGAATAGATTTAAGACATTGTCACCGCTCGTCCAGATTAAGTGTTTCTGTTTTCTTTCTGTCCCAATTATGAAGCTACTTTACTCAATGTACCAAACTTCCTCATCTTAGATTTCTGTGTTGTGTTGCATGCAATTTTCTTTAAGATATGATCCGCCTAGTTTACGTTATATCAAGACGTTTTTTCTTTCTTTTTTCATTAGGAAACATTAGATTCTTTAGCAGAAATGTACTCTTTGTTAAATGAAGAAGACATGTGGGCTGGACTATGGCTAAGACGAGCTAGGTTGATTACTATATTCACTATATCACTATATTTCACTATATCCACGTGCATTAGTCACTCTATTCAAGATGATAATACGAAATGCGTAAGCATTAATGGACGATTTATTTTTCTGGACAGGTATCCAGAAACTGCTACAGCTATCGCCTATGAAACTCAAGGATTTTTTGAGCAAGCTCAGTCAGCTTATGAGCAGGCAAGTCGCACGAACTGGCACGTTTAACTAACTCGTCCGCAGGGCTTTTGTAGAGACGGGGGGTGGAGTAGAGAAACGCACTGGAAAAGGCTGAATTTTACCGCAAGTTTGACTGTAAGATTCCAGCGATGGCCTGCAACTACAGTTGAAGAATTTGACTTGATCAGAATTATCTTTTAAACTTCTGATTATAGATATATCATCGCACGGATTCGGAAGTCTGTGTGGTTTCCGAAAACGAGAGCTTTCTGAGCAATGTTTCTTGTGAGATTAAGATTAAATTTTCCCCTGGTCTTGTAGCTACCCAAGTCCCCTGTTGCCGCCAGATTGTTAAAATGCTTTTCTGTGTGTTGAACATAGCCAGAACGGTGTGACGATTTCTCATGGGTCCAATTTTTGCCAGTATTCCTTGGATTTCGCATCAAGTTCTACGGTGTAAAGACGTTTTCATACTCGTAGTCGCGGTATTATCGTAAAGTCTCCAACATCTGTTTTTCTCCCAGATAAATATTTTAAAGTCCCGAAGGTCTAATGCATGATTCCAAGATTGCCGGTAAAATTTTCCGAATAGATCAGAAAATTCTGTGTTATGATCTCCAGCCAAGCTAGAGTGCTTTTCCGTCCATCGCCAAACCCTAGAAACGTCCTGGGGACGAGGCGTAGTTTTTATCCTAAATAAAAAGATGGATCTAACACTTCGATTTGTTGCAAATAAATCAGGATCGACTTTTATTTACGATTTGTCTTGCTTTTCCTTCTATTTTTAGGCTATGTCAAAGGCTCGTGAAGACCACTCCAGGGCCCCGGCGTCAAGCCACGTGTTACCTGAGTATAAACTGTGGGAGGATCATTGGATAAAGTATTACTTTTATCTACAAATAGAATTACGTCGTTCTGATTGATCCATATGTCTTAAATATTAACAATACGTTATATTTTACTAGGTGTTCTCAAGAGTTAGGTCAGTGGGATCTACTCATGGAGTTTGGAAAGTCTAAAGGAAACAATAATCCCTTCCTAGGTATGCAATATAGAAAGAAACATGAAATATTATAATTTGTAGTTGATGTTTGAGCTGTTATTAACCCTAATGTTCTTGTGTACGTTCATTTTGAGTCTTAAACTGTGTCTTGGAAATGTATGGGGATTCATTTTGGAGGTATCTTCAGTAAACATTTAGTTGAAGTTCAGGTAGATATCGTACTGTCATGTTGGATTTCTATCTTATATTAATTTTGACGATATCTTTCTGGGCCATAGGAAACAGTTATCATCCCCCTTGCGGTGGACTGGAGAATTAATGTTTTTCCGTGTGCTGGCCCATTACCAAAATGATGCATTTGAGCTCACAGTACGAACTATAAAACCCTATTAACAAATATCTGTAGTTGAAGAAAGGGGATATTATAAAATCAGTTATTAATAGGCTGAAAGATCCAATAACTAATTTATGCATTGACGACTCTTGACTAAAGTGAATCTTTTAGCATCTTAACTTTAAGCTGTCCCGATATTTGTTTGTAATACCATGATCGCCTCGTTTTCTATTGTTCTCATAGGGAATTTAAATCCCGTATTATCCTCATTACGCATGCAACAGGGAATATTTTGCTTTGTCTACTAAATTTCCTCGGTAAGATTTGTAAAAGTCCTTGGGCTTCGCCCTCGGACTTTCACAAATCTTCCCTCGGCGGCGGACCATTTAATCGCTAATTTACCTCAAGCCATGTTATTACTTATAATAATTTGAAATTGGAAACCATGAGGAAATAACATTATTAAGAAGTTAAGATCCGTGTTAAAGGCGGTATATTTTCTTTACAGTTTTGGAAAGTGCTTGGCGGGTACCTGATTGGCCATCAATGAAAGAAGCATTAGCACAGGTATTTAATGTTTGTGTCATACTGACTGGTTTTAGAATGCTATAGAATGCGTACTATCAGTAAACCTTTATATATTTGCATGTAACTGCTTCATAGACTGAGTAACTAAGGTTTTTTATACAATAAATCTCAAACTTCATGCATTTTTATTGATCGTTAGCCATGATCTATTAAAGAACAAACGCGCGTATAGCGTCTTTAAAACAGTGAACCAATCACAACGCGTCGCATATTTATCACGAACCAATCACGTTGATTCATTTCTGTAGATCATGGATCACGTCAGATAACTGTTTTCGTGTTTTTCAATACTCCGAAAATTCCTCGTAAACTTTCAATCATCATTTTAAATATTTTTTGTGTATTGTTTTATTTGCTTATTGTATAAAACAAATAGATCTCACTTTCCTGTAGTCTGTTTAGTTATAGATGCACAAAGGACGTCACAACGTGGTAAAAACATCAGTGACCCACTTGGCTATTGCCTCGTGAGCCAAGTTTTTGTTCTTACCAAGTTGTGATGTCATCTATGTATCTTTAAAAAGCACAAACACTTTACTGCTTTTTATATAGTTATTTATTTCAACAATAACGCAACCACATGTTATCTGTTTAAGAAGCTAATCCCAAGTGCCTAAAGTGTTCTACCACGTGAATAGTACGTCATCTTAAATTAACTAATGAGCTAAACCCTGTGTATATAATTACATTAGCGTACATGCAAATGAGAATACTGTTTTGTACATCCTCCCCCAAAAAAGAACTCGCTGCGCGAGAGTTCAAGAATATTTGCCCCTCAATCGTCGCTCATTTTCTCCTTCAATCGCCGCCCTTCTCCTCGACCTTTGCACGCGTGGCGGTTCAACTTCGTTAATTTCATTTGTCTCTACGGCCTCATTCTGCTTTTCGCTTGCTACCGTTTCCTCGTTGTTCTCGTCGTCGCGACTGTTCTTCTCCGTGATCTCAAGTCTTATCAGCTTTTGGAGAGGTCGATGAATAGTCGTTTGTTTTCCACCCTTCGCTAGTACCTTTAACCTTGCACCTCTAACCTGACCGTCTCGTCCAGTGACAAAATGCAAAACTTTGCCCATTTTCCACTATGGTCGTGGAGCTGGTTCATCCTCCTTGATAGGAACGACGTCTCCCACAATGAGATCACCCGCCACTCCTTTCTGCTTCCGGCAAATATTTATTTCATGAAGTTATCGTTAATGATGAGCTCTGTAGAAATCCTTCGACAGACATGTGTGTCGTAAGCTCTAGATGAATAGCTCGACTCAAGGCACAGGTCAACAGTAATATGTACGCCTTATCCGTGTCCGCGTTGTTCTTCACGTATAATGGCCCCCCGAAGTCCAACCCCAAACTCAAACGCAAGCTTCAAACGCAAACCCCGAATAGTCCACTCTGTATTCCGGTAGATCTGGAGTTTCTGGACTAATTCTTCACTACTACTGACTAAATCATCAACATACAAATCGTCTCTTAACCGCTCTACAACTGCTCTCTCATTTTCAATGTATCGATCAAGATAGTGCTTTATTGTTGCATTTAAGAGAAAAGGACTACTTGTCAATCCAAAAACAACTCTAGCGAATTTAGAAATCATGGTATCATTGGAATTGAGATCGTACTACAAGAAGCGCAAAAAATCTCTGTGTTCAGGTGAGATGGCAACATTCAAGAACGCTTGCTTGATGTCTGCTAAAATCCCTATCTTATTCAATCTGAACCTTAAAAGGATATCAAAAATTTTGGCAATGAGGTTTGGTCCCGCATACAGGCATTCATTAAGTGAGGCATTCACTTTACAGGAAGCATCAAATACCGCACGGATTTTAGTTGTCTCTTTGTCTTCCCGTACTACAGGTCTGTGCGGGAGATAATGCACCTTACCTACAGCTTTAACAATCGCACTAGGTGGGACCTTCTCAATTATACCTTTTCGTTCGTAGTCCTTAAAAATTTCATCATAGTCGGTCAGAATTTCTCTTGAAACTAACCTTCCTTTCAGTGACCTTAAACGTGCTTCATTGATTGCAAAATTGTCAGACAATGGCTCATGATCAGGCTTAAAGGGCAATTTTGTCACATAACTTGTTCCATCATGCACAATGTTATTCTTAAAATCACTCACTACTTGATCCGTGTCTGAACTTACGCTTTCAACTGCCCAAAATTTATCTAGCTCATGCCTCAAGATATCTGGTGAATCAACCTTTTCGACAGTTGTGCGCAACAAATGAGTTTCAAAACAGTGCAAATCAGGTGAAACTGCACCTATTCATCCACTGATAACCCACCCTAATGTAGTTCCACATGCAATAGGTCCTTCCTTACTTCTAATCATCTTTCCAGTCATGAATGCATGGTAAAAGTCGATACCAACTAAGAGGCCAGCTGGTAGTGTTGAGGAATCATTGATGTTGTCAGCAAATTCTAGGTTTTTGAATTCCTCAATATTTCTTATGCTGTTTATGTGTTGATTAGTAAGTGGACTGCACATAGTGGGAACAAAGTGCTTCAATCAAAGTAAACCTATTTTCAAACTTATGCTTAACATTTATCTGCGCCACATCAAGCTCTTGTACCTCACTGTCATCTATTTGTCCAAACGTCTTAATTATTACTTTTTCTTTCCTCAAAGTTTTTAATTGCAACCTGTTCCTAATCTTTGTTGATATATAAGAGCGTTGGCTACCACTGTCAAGCAAAATCCTTGTGCAATTCTTAGTTACAGTGCCATCTTCTGGCCATATGTTTGCTATGGGTGTTTGCAATAATATTCTCTTATTGGTTTCAGAGTTGTTCTTTTCTGAACCTGTCTCACATATAAAAATATGATTTTACCTTTTTTGCATCTCTTAGACTGATAAGTAGATTTACACAATTTAGCTGCGTGCCCCGTCTCAAGACATATAAAATATCTCCCATTTCTACGCAAAATAGCTTTCCTAGCCTGGTGGTTAGTAACTTTGGCACACTTAGACGAATAATGGCCTTCCTCGTTACAATTCACGCAAGGGGGTCTACCATTCTGACTAAACAATCCACTGGTTGTGACATAATCATGTTTATTTCATCTGGCAACTTATCTTTAAGTATTGGAATAAGAAAGGACCCATACCCACTAGTATAAAGCTTGAGCGATTGCAAATTCCTAATGCAATTTTCTACATGTGTATGAAGCACTCTTAATTCCTTAATGTCACGGACTGACTTAATCCTATCAATTTTCAATAAAGATTCCATATGAGCAGATATTAAGACTTGCTCATTGCCAAACCTATCACGCAAAATGGCAATTGCTTCCTTATAGTTTTCCGAATTTAAGGACAGCCCTGATACAGCAGCCCACGCTTCCGTTTTCAGACAAGCTTTCAAGTAGTTAAATTCATCAATATCACTAATGCTACTATTTTTGTGGATAGCAACTTGAAACTGGTCCCACCTGCCAAGCCAAAGGATACCCTGCAAAGCTGGGTAAAGGCATTTTTAGCAATTTGCAGTGTACCTGAGACTTAACTGTGCCCTGGTCACTTATGCTGCTTACTGGATCAACATTGCTGCTATTTTGCACATACTGAAATTTTTCTAGCTCCAATTCGACTTGCGCTAGAACTTGATAGGTAATTTCTTGGCTTCGCATATGACTAATAACTTCCGCTTCTATATCACCAGGCTCAATTCGGGATAATATTTCTTCATGCACCGTGTTATAT
The DNA here is from genome assembly GCA_036872915.1 of Nanipora kamurai. Taxonomy (NCBI): domain Eukaryota; kingdom Metazoa; phylum Cnidaria; class Anthozoa; order Scleralcyonacea; family Helioporidae; genus Nanipora; species Nanipora kamurai. Next base: position 11,372 of record JBAHVQ010196815.1, read on the forward strand.
TGTTCAAGATTTCGCAAAACGGTATTCTTTAACCCAAGAAGCTTTGAATGTTCACAATCCCCGGAAGAAACATAATCATATAGTTCACTTGTTAAAGTTTTTATATAGGTTTGGAGACCAATTCGTCTACCTTCAGCCCTAGTCAACTTCTCAGCCATATTACAAGACAATGGACAATAGACGCTAACACAATCCGCGTAATCAGATCTTTTCTTTAACCGTTAAGAACATAGATGAACAACTTAAAATGAAAGAACACAAAACCGCACTACACTCTACGCTAGAAGAAGCCTTACAAATGCAGAAAATCCAAACGCTAGAATTGTACCTCCGCAAGACTGAAATGTCACAACGTGAGTCGACCGACACGCTCCGAAGACACTCAGACTATATATGTTCACTGTCGACGACTATAACGCACTTTTGACGACCGATCTTTTTTCCGCAACGTTCTAAGGTCCCATATCAGGCTCCATTTAAAAAACGCAAACACTTTATTACTTTTTATATAGTTATTTATTTCAACAATAACGCAACCACATGTTATCTGTTCAAGAAGCTAATCCCAAGTGCCTAAAGTGAATAATACGTCATCTTAAATTAACCAATGAGCTAAACCCTGTATATATAATTACATTAGCGTGCATGCAAATGAGAATACTGTTTTCTACAGTATCTATAACTCAACATACTATGGAAAAATGAGATCTATTTGTTAAATAATCCTAAGTTAATTCCAAGGCCAGACATTTGTTCAACAGACGTTTGGTTAACGAATTGCTTGGCCGTTAAATAATTGAAGGGTCTTTTGTAAGCCTCTACTTGTTGTCGCTCAATTATCAAGATGCTTATTTTGAACTTGAACATAACAATACAATTTGACTTTTCCACCATCAACGTTGTCTTGTCACTACTTTTATCGGTGAAGTGCCTGTAGTCAAACGTCGTGTCGGTAGAGTAATACTTCATTCAAACCTTTAGCGGTTGAAACTCGGGTGACCTATCATCTGTCAGTAAAACGTCCAGACACCTGGCATAGAAATATACAAATACGAGGTTGGCCTTTTGATGATGCCAAGTTCAAGGAAGATATCGAGTCAAAGGACCTCTAACCTTTCCATCAGTTGACTAATTTTCCGGGACCTATAAGTGGGATGTACTACGTCAGTGAAGAAAGTGTACTGCTTAGTTTCCATTTACGAAACAGAAAATATTTTTCAACGTGTACGTAGAGTCGAACAAAGTTCGAACAAACGAAAAATAGCTGTGAGAAATGCAGATACAACCATAGGTATACACATTTTGTTCCGTATGTTAAGCCTTCGCTTGCTGTCGAGAACTGAACCCGTATGTGATTCTTTTTTATGGAAGCTTGATATGTCTGCACATAACTTGCTATCTTTACTTCAACTGATAATTTTGTTCACCTTCATGTCATTTTTAGGTAGAAAAGGGTTTTCCTGATTCGATTGTATATAAGCACGATCTCTATCGGGCCTACATAGAAATCTGTAACCCAGAAGACCAGCATCTCAAAATGGTATGTTAACAAACAAAATGATGCCCTATTAAATTCTCTTGTTCTTCTTTCAACTAGCTTCTGTGTACTTAAATACATGAAGAAAATGCTGTTACGATTGTTCCACTTATCTTGATATCATCCATATTTTGAGGAATTTTTTTGAGGAAAATTTCCTAAATTAACGTATGTTCTTACATGTTCTAGATTCTGACTAAACGAATGATCATGTAACGCTGCTCTACCGTAAAATATTTCGTAATAAATTTTAACTTAAGGTAATTCCTCAGTAATGTTTCCGAAGTGATAATTTGCGTAACCTTCTGAGCCTTTCAGCTTGTGATATGCTCATATTAAAAAAAAGAAAAAAACAAAGGAAAAGTTGGGATCACCAAACTCATTGAGAAGATATGACAACCATAATATACCACTGTTTTTCCAATTTAGCACAGTCTTGGCCTCATTATGAGTTAGAGCAAAAATCACAATTTCACAGCCTTAATTGAACTTCTTAGGTAGGCTCTTATCATGTTTACAAAAGCGGCCATTGTAAGATCTAAAAAGTTGCTTTAAAGTGGCCGCCATTTTAAAAGGGTTCTGCAAGAACTTACTATTAGATATCTGCAGGAAATGTGCACTATGCAAAACTGACCAATTACCTTAAAACGTTTCCGCTAATGTACCCCTCATGCTCACCTCATTGTCAATATTCAACTGAATATAAATTTTTCTTTACTGAAATACATTTTACGCAAACTTTGCCGGTTTTCATAAATTAATGTGTGATTTCCAAGCACTTTCGGAACTCTAGTTAGAAATATATATATATACATATACATATACATATACATATACATATACATATACATATACATATATATATATATATACATATATATATA
>JBAHVQ010196836.1:0-13791 GCA_036872915.1 Nanipora kamurai
AACTCTCCGTCCATTAACCAGTCCAGAGCAATGGTATTCTTTGGGTTCAGCCAGGGCTCTTCTTGTCTGAAAATTGCCAGACTTGATAGGAGATTCAATTACTAACAAACCTGCTTTTTGGTAGCGTTCAAAGTCTCTCCTCTTTTGGTCGCAGAAAAACCCCGATGATTTCACACAGTTGCTTGCTATATGACTCATGCCTCCACATTTAAAACAACAAGTGCTGGCTTGTCCCTTTTCCCACTTGGACTTTCTATCTCCAAAACCTGGTCTTTCCTTGACTTTTGTGTCTTGTTTAAATAGATGGTAACTGCAGTCTCGTGCCAAATGGTAACCACAATAATAACACTTTCGTACCTCATCTCCTCTCCCAATTGTGGCCTTTCTAGCTAAGATGTAGTCATCTGCTAATTCACACGCTTCTAGGGCTGTTTTAGGACGGAGTTCCCGGATCCAAACCTGTAAACTCCATGACATACACTCCAAAAGCTGTTCGACGATGAACTTTTCGCAGACTTCCTCCTCCGACAACTTTTCTGGCTGTATCCACTTGCCAAACAAATCTTTTAATCGTATTTGTAACTCACGAAAACTCTCTTCTTCAGTTTTCTTCGCAGAACGGAATGTCTGTCGAAAGGTTTCCTCGTTGATATTATATCTTAGCAATATAGCGTCAAGAACTTTGTCAAAGTCCTTGGCTTGTTCAACATCCATGTTAACGTAGGCCGCTTGTGCTTTGCCAGTTAAGAGCGGAGCTAATTTCAACGTCCAAAGTTCTTTAGGCCATTTACAAGCGGTTGCAACACGAACGAAGGTTGTTAAGAAGTTTTCAACATCATCTGACTTTGTTAAATTTGGCTCTTTCGTTTTAAAACTCACGGCTGTTTGCTTTTCACCACTCTCGGCTTCTTCTAGTTTTCTTTCTAATCTTTCTTGTTTCCCCGAAAGATCTTTGAACAGCTGTATTAACTGCTCGTCCCTTCTTCTGTTGTGTTCTCGACGGTAACTCAACTCTTCTTCTCGGAGACGTCTTTCTTCTTCACTTTGTAACCTGTCATTTTCTCGCTCGCGCTTCTGTTCTTCAAGAAAAATTTTAACCAAATCACTGGCTCCTATTGAAGTATCTTCCCTTTCACTTGAAGTGTTTTCGTCTTGTTTACGTCCACGACGGGTAGACTCAGCCATGATAACGAACAAAAACTTCGTGGGTTTGCTTACTGCTCAGTCCACCTTCAGCAACAAAAAGTACTCAAAATCTCCTTTGAATACAATATCTTTGAAATCTCACCGCAGCCACCAAATGTGGCACGTCACGTTTTTTTAAAAACGATTTATTTTCAGAACTCAAGTTTTAAAACCTTCGCATACAATAACGAACTCACAAGTTCCTGTCTCCAGGCTCCCAAAACGTCATCAATCACGCCACGCTAGCGTGATGCTCACGTGCAAGCGTCACACCCATCTAGTATCCCAACACATCTTTGAGAAATTGGCCGTAGTGCATCTCGTGAAGACCTTAAAATCCTCCCCCCGTTCTTCTCCATCTAAACTGATTGTACGAGAAAGCCTCTTAATGTCCAAGCTGAAACCTACTTGGAAACGTAATCATAGTTCCATTACATTATCTTTTGAATTTTTTGAATTTTTGAGTTTTTCTGGGTCCATGGCATTCCATAGTTCGATCAGCAAAAATTTCCTAAGACTTTATATTATCTTTGTTTTGAATTTTATCTCACTCGCTTCCGAAACTAAACAACCAAATCGTAATCTGTAAATGTAATTTTACTTTAGAACGCTGATGACGCAGCGAGATGCAACAAAACTTTAGTTGATTTAACAAGTTCTTTTACAACCAATTACTTTATTTCGTGTTTTGTGCTGGACACTAATATTTGTCCTAAAAATTACAAAAACTTAACTTATAAATAGCTTCTGAAAAAAATCTAGCTAATAACTAGCTTCTGGAAAAATCTCAGGAGGCCAATTTAATTTAAATAACTTAAGCTACACGTTGCTCGATAAGAAACAAGATAATGCAGTGTACACAAATACAAACATATTTCGTAAACTGATAAAACCCAATAAAAGTAGACTTATATTGGAGTCTTACGAAAAGAAATTGTAACCCCTCAATTGTCTTTTACAATTAAGTCATAAAATTTTGTTAAACTTTCGGTATAGTAATCAGGTATCTTAAGGCTTCTCTCCTCAGTTTTTTGTTTTTGCTCTATCTCGACGTCGGCTAAACTGCATACTCCAGAAAGAACAAGAATAGTCGTGGCGCTACGTCTGTTTCCAAATGGAATATCAGTATGGATACTGAAATAAAAAAGAACTCGCAATTTAGTTACTTATTTCAGATCCAGTCTTACGCCAGAAATTTCGTTGAAAGTACGTCCTGGGCAATATCAGTTACACTGAATTTCAATAAAACACCATTTCAGTTTTACTTAATCAGTAGCCTAGCTCTATTTTTTTATTGGAGTAAAAGTTTTCTGCATTACATGAACAATTAAAAATGAAGATGTTGGTAAGGTAACAACGTCACATGCAAAGTTCACATATTGTATCTCTTACGTTCTAAGCCTGTAAACCCTTTTTGACTTCCATGTAATAAATCCAAACAGTGGTATAAATTAGTTACTAAATGGGAATGAAATATTTTCAGTAAAAAAATAATTTATGTTCATGCCAAACAACAAGTTTCAGTGTTTTTTTCCTCTTGAGAAAGCTATTATCCAGAGGCAATACAGTAAATAACAGCTTCATATTCAATCGAATATTATTGAAAGAAACGATAAAATGTTATCTGTAGGCCATTTCCGAACTTTTTTTTACTTTAATTTTAAAACAAATTCTTGTAAAAGTAAGAATTCAAATGCGAAGAAAACTTATCTTTACATGAAAAACGTTACCACCAGGTCTCGTTTTACAGCAAACAAATAAAGTAATTTGGAAGTTCCTGATCCTCCATCACTCACCAAAGGCATATTGTAGCATAAGTAAAATGTTAAATGGAGTTACTTACGAGTGCTTTATATATAAACAATATTATTAACTAATATTCCAATATAGTAACAGGTTAAAATTACATCGAATCAGGACCATATACAGAACTTTGAAAAGTCGGGGTTAATTTAAATTGGGCTGCTGAAGGCGCAGGTATTCTTGAGGGTTCGCGGGCATGCTCCTCGAAACATTTTTGGATTTTGCATCTTCGAAATGCCATTTGCGAGACATTTCGGAAACCCAAAGTCCAAAATATTACATGTTGTAATACTTCTATTTATTGAGAAATATGGACAACGATACATTTTGTAATATTTCTACGTAATTGTGTTGTTTAAATGCTCGCACCTACGGAGAAGAGAACTCGTCTTAACCCGCACAAAATCCCCGCCTATGTATGCACGAGCCTGGAAACGTCAAAGATATTTACAAACGATTCATCAAGATGTCTACCTACCTATCGCCAATCATACATGCTTTCTCAGGATCAATACCATGCCTAGAGAATAACGTACCACCGAAAGTTAACGCAAGCATTAGCATATAAAAGGAGTAAAATGGAAGTTCAAATGTACTTGGGTTAGACAACGTTCGTCCAGCTCGTGTCCTCAGGAAAACGATTTCTGAGTCTGCGACGGAAATCAAACCCTCAGCACTCCGATGATCGATAAGACAATTCTAACCATTGAGTTACCAATACTCAGATGGTGAGCTGGGGTGCGGGTTGGTCATGTGTGTTGTCTATGGCCCTTAGCATGACGGACTTTCCTACGTCGTCTGCAATAACATCAAGTTCCGAGGGGTATACATTTCAGGGTTTAAAATAGCAGCCGGCATTTTTGCAGCGCTAGCCGGCGACTTTTAAATAAGAACAGCCATTTTTTTACACAGAAGATACTAATATTTTAATGAAGAATATATCCTGTCTCACCAACATAATTCGCTAATAAAATATCTTAAAGTTATACAGTCCCAATTGTAAGTCAGTCAACAGTGAGTCAGTTATTTCAACACTGAACTGGGGAAAACGTCCACTCTTAACATGTTTTCGTTCATTCCCCCATCACGGAAAAAACCGATAAAAATAGCCGGTACAAAAATGGCACATGTCTTAAAAAGCCTATAAAAAACTTCATTTTTAAAAAATTATTTTAAACCCTGCATTTGTGTTTGTGTTTAACATTCAGTAGTTGGCTTGGCTGGGTTACAGAACGAAAGGGAAGGAGTTGAGCTAACTTTATATTTACGTATCCATTTAAACAGCTTTCTAAATCTATTTAAGTTTAAAATTGGAGTTAGATTCCATCAAAGTTTTATTGTATACTTTTCAAGTTCGGTTAGTTTTTGAGCTCTGAACGGAGCTCGAACTCGAAACCTTCAGAAATTTTGAATACTCGTAAGAAGGTCTAACCTTTGGGTCATAAGAACTGAGAGCAGACGAGAGTTACTTAAAGTGCTTATGAAGCAAACTTTTTTGCGGCAGTTTTTCGAAGTTCGATATGCACTTGGAACATCAGGAGAACGAAAAATTCTTAAAAATATTATTCCTCTTAAATAGGTATAAATAAGTAAGCATTTCCGCAAAAAAGCGGACATTCAACGAGTGGTCAAAATACTACGTGACTAGTTGGTGCGACGTCAATGTGTTTACAAGTTCGTAGAGACATTCGTGTAAAATTGATATTCTGAACTGCATGACGACTTTGAAGTACTGACTGACTCGGATTCATTGGGTACTTTACGAAATCACGCGCTCTGTTCTGCCGATTGAGTGATTTGAAGGTCCTGTAGGTGAAACATTTTGACATCATCGATCTAATTTCGGACCCAGTCTCTGGGACACATTTTTTAGAAACCAGTCGATTTCGAAACTTAAAAACATCTTGTAAATTTTTCCAGATAAGTACAACCATGAAAGTAGGTTCAATGCATGCTTAACAATGTAAAAAATTTCAAAGAAAAACCGTTTCATAAGCACTTTACCAACAATGACTAGACTACAAGTCGTCAGATGATAGTAAATCTCCAGTGATACGTTTTTTCCATGCATTGCAGTTAGATACAACTAAAGTTTTGTTTTCTCCATTTTGAGCTGTACTACATTTTTTGAAATTCGTAAATGTAAAAAATATTACACACATCTTTACAAAAATAGAAGGTAAATCCCACCCAGAATAACTATAAGGAAGCTCCTCTAGCTGGGATGTTAAATATATTTATCACATGATGGATGCGGTTTTCTTTGTTATTCATAGCTCTTTATTTAGCATAAACACGTTGGATTGGCAAGCGTCTAAAAGCTAGGGGAGGGATAATTTGATATTCAACAGGGAAGAGCGGGGCTGATGAACTGAATTCAATTCCTCGTTACGCATGTTTACATGTTTCATGTTAAGCACAAGACAAACTTAAACCAGCAAATTACACCCAATTGAATCACAAAAATAACCACCTATGCATTAAAGTCCTTCGCAACGAATAATGAACAATTGATGAAATACACCATTTTTCAACACTTTCCTTCACACTATTATCGTCATAGTTAATTTCGTTGCCATCTTTAACCTCATTACCTCACTGCCGTCACTGACCTCGAGACGGCCTTCCTTGTTTGACATACTTGCGCTTTTTAAAGACACCTTATTATCAAAACTGAGTGTGATCAAACGCTTTCGACATCTTTACTTTGCTTTCAATACTGGGTCTCTGATATAGCTGGAAAGATCTAATATCTCTGTGCCCTGTTCTCTGCATAATAAACTTCCTTTAGGAATTCCTTTAGGAAGACCACGAGTTGCTGTTGTTGCTCTGAGGCTGTGATTTGTGTAATTGCCTTCTATTCCAGCTTATCGGCAAAGCTTCTTTACTGTCTCACCCTATGTATTGTCGCCCAATGGATTTGATATGGACCAAACTAAAAAATAATAGAAAATTATCATTGAAATAATTTCCTATGGATTATTAAAAAATTAGACAAGTTAAATAACCATTTATTACCTTCATCTGAATCCGTATATTTCCGCTGAGGAATTAAGTAAAACACATTCTTTGCTATAGCTCCTGGGCAGAACTTTTCTACATACTTCTTATACAGACGAACCAAACACCGTGCAGGATAATCTCCATTCGCGTAATGCTCGATACGTTTTCGTTTTACGGCACGATGTTTCTGCTCTCCTAAATTGTTCTTCTCTCCAAATGACATGTACACAAGTTTCTCCGGTTCATTCCCACATGCTGGCTCCACTGTTAACTGACTGAATTTTAACGGACGATGTTCTTTGCCGCTTTTAAGTCCAAAATTCTTTCTTATTAGGGATACCATCGTCTTCAACAACACGCTTGCTGAGTGGTCTCCAAGTAAATTTAAATTTCAGAACTTGTCTTCCTGATCCTCTGAAAAAGCTGCTGCTTGCTTTCACGTTCGCACCAACAGCCAACCCTGTTAGCCGTTTCATTTCTGCATCAATGGAATCCTGAAAATGTACGAGTCTTCGAATATACTGAGTGCTAATCGGCCATTATTTCTCAGATGTCGCAGTGGGCCACAAGTTAATTGATATAGCGTAGCTGGCGGATAGTATTCCGCTTTGTCTCCTTTCTTACGAACTTCGACAACAAACTTCGGCAACCAATAATTAAGTTGGACGTTTGTAATTTTCACAATATCAGAAATTACTAATTTCTCATTAGGTCCTAATGCTTTCGCTTTAACATTCCTCTCTTCTGCTCAGTCTTTCCACACGCCAAAGTCCATGTTGTATTATGTTTAGTGTTCTGCCGGATTCTGCTTTCTTTTCTCTTCTTCAATTGTTCATCAGTAACTAGCGATGTACTCCTCGTGCACATCGGCCTTCTCATTTCCGATTCTTCGCCAAGCCCAGTAGTTGTTGTACTGGTACATTCTTTCTCACCGAAGTCAGCCTTCTCACTTTCCACAACGCTCTGAATCAGATCAAAATCGGGTAACAAAGTTTCCTGCAAAAAGCTGTTATGCGTCAGCCCGCTCAAGTTGTCATCTTTGTCGTTGCCCATTTTTCCAACACCTTTTCAAGCTTACTCGAAGCTGGACGACTAAACTGGTTTTTAAAACATCAACGAGCAAATCAAAAACAATATTACACGTATAAAAACATGCATATTCAATGAAACGTTAATTCCTTTGGGGGTTTATCATCTCTGCTCTTTTCGTTTCTTAAATATGTTTTACATATCGTCTACTTTTCTCCATTCCCAAAACTCATTAGGAATGTACACCAAACAATCATTTCGGCACAAAGAAAGGTTTAAGAATACCCTCGTGAGAAAACCTTGTCAATCACGTAATAAGCCATTTAATTACCTCGAACCTTGGCTCTTATCCAAATACAGCAAACGGCCTACGCGGCCCTGGGCTATATTTGGCTAAAAGCCTCGGTTCTCGGTAATTCACTCTAACTTATCAAAGTGATGAATAATTAATGAGAGCAGCAAGCAATCAAAACGGAGCATTCAAGTCACATGTATACCTTTGTAAATCTCAATAAAGATCAACAGTTGGACATGAGTGTGTGACTAAATTTAAATAATTTAAATTATTATTAAGAAAATTAGCATTGTAAAGTGGGGTAAACCTATATAAGCAGTAACAGCATACAGATGTCAGAGAGAGATATGACCTAGCTTCGATCAAGAGGAATACCGGAGGGATGAGCAGACAAAACGTTACCGCTGCAAGTTGGTGGCAGCGATTGTAGAAACGAGGACAAGAAACCCCGATGCCGTATACGGAAGCATAATCAAGCTTCAGGGATCGTGGGCTGAGATCCCTTCAGTGGGAGAGTATCCTCGATAATTTTGTCTTCAGTGACATAAAGAAAACGTGGGGAATGAGATCCCGGTCTTGCTAGACGGTATAACTCGGAGAGACAGTTCGTGGTTAGTCGAAGGAAGAACTGAAGAAGTGACACTGACTTTGTATGCCTGGTATGCTGAACACTTTTAGCTAAGTCAATAGTAAATAAGTAGGTAGTAAATTAATAGTAAAACAAGTAGTTGAGTAGCTAAGTTAGAATAAATCGTTTATTCATCTTGCGTTGTTGAGAATTAAGCCGACACCCACGGGGACAGAAAATTAGTTTCGTCACAGAGTGATCTTTATCAAAGTTAAGAATACTAATAAGCTTCATTCTTTCGTTCATTTGATTACAACCTTAAAATTTCGCGTATATTTGTTAGAAGTATGTAAAGTTTAACCTCGTACTAATTCGTGGAATTTTGCCAATAATGAACAACACTCTTGTGAAAGTTTATTGGGGTATTAAGTATGCAGTTCGAGCCACGATGTACAGCAGAAGTTATTCACAGCACAAGTCGGAAAATTAGCCATATATTTCGTTTGGTTTAACTAAACCTTCTGACACAGTAGCTTGGGTAGTTTAATCAAACTAAAGCAAACATATGGCTGATTTTCAGGTTTGTGCTGTACACAACATATGACATCATAGCTCAAATTACCCAAGAAAGAGATATGAAAGTTCTGCAAAAGCCAATTTTCATTATTTCAAGTGTTCTTCTGAATAGATTGATAAAAAGAAGGTGAATTTTGTAGCAAAGGGACTTTATTAAATGCAGAGTGTTAAGGCCTTAACCTAATACGCTTTGAGGGCTTGGTCATTTGTTTGATTACTAGTTGTCACATATAACCTCAGAACTTACTAATTTCCATGAATGTAATAAACAGCAGGAAACAATTAAAGACAAAATAAAATTGTGATATCAACACAAGCCCAATTCTGTTTGATCCCTTTTACCGTGAAAGTTATAAACTACAACAAATATTCCACAAACTTACAGAATTGGTGTTTATCTTTTTGAAATTGTATTGCAACGGGATTCTGCGAACTTTTACATTTATCAGTGAATACTAATTATTGATTAAAAATTTTTCGCAGCAAACCATTGTCATCTTATACATGTATTGCATGCCTGTATTGAAACTGTGGGTAAGCTTTATGTTTACACTGGTCCTGGCTCTATAATTGATCAAACTGAAACACTCCAGACTTTAGTTGCCTTAAAATTTAGCTGTGTAGTACATATATGTTTTAAAACGTTATTTCTTTTTTGACGCAGTAGATACATGTACGCCCAAGCGTACCTATGTTTAAAAAAACCTATGTTTCAAGTTGGGGTATAGCATTTGTATATCTATATACTAGTGGAAGTGTAAGTATTCATGATGTACATGGTTCAGTTTCCTACACAACAATTGCTTTTAACAGTACTCGGCATATTTACTGTATTTAGAAATTTATCGTAGTTAAAGGTTTTAGAAATTTAGTTTTAAAGACGGTACCAAAATACTGTGTTCAGAACTGATTTTCTGGGTATAACAAATGCACAAAATAATTATTTAGCTAGAAAATGGACCACCTGAAACTGTCTGAGCTTTTATTTCTTAATATAAAACATGAATTACTAATTAAATTGAAGTCAATATTCTAAAACGGTATTTTTCAAGCTTCGTACAACAGACGCGTCAAAAATAATGCAAACGGTCTGAACCCGGGAGTGTCAGTTGTTACCATGCTGGTTGTTGATCGTCCACGTTGTTGCAGACTGATGTAACTGACGTTTGGACGGCCTTAGTAGCGGCCTCGTTTAGAGTCAAGTGGGATATGTTCGTCACATTCGCTTATTTGGGTTGGTTGTTTGAGTGATTGTTCGCATGTCTTTGACTTTGCTAACATCGCCACTGCTTCTCTCTATTTTTCACGAGCCAAAAATATTCATATCCCATCGAGTTTTGTAATAGATTGCTTTTGGAATGAAAGTTTCAATGTTTTGGAGCTTCCTTCTTTACAACACTTGGCCGAACCATTTCGCCATAGCATTGGCTCTATAAGAAAGCTCAATGCAAATCAACGCACACATAAAAGCATGCTTGTATCTTCGGCCTTGCATAAACTTTTCTTTTCTTTTGGAGAAACAAAAAGTTCAATTTCACCGACATCTTGCATATTTATTGAGTACGAGAAGTCATTTCTTATCCTTGGGACTCTGTTTGAAGTAGAGCGCTTAACACTCATCATTGGTTCTGATCCTCGGCTGCGCCACGGACTGAATCCCGTGACTCGTGCCGAGAAAGCTACTTCAAACACAGCCACTCTGATAAAAAAATAGGACATCTAAACACGAAAAGTATCCGTTAAAAGTTTACCGATGTGTCTATTGCACGTTCAGTCTTATTTTATTATTTTATAAAAGAAATACCAAATGATTTTTGTGTGTTTGGATACAGAGATTCAAAATTTGCTTGGTTGCTTGACTCAAATATTTAAAAAAACACTTCCACCTCTTTGAGGAGGCTTGATTTTTGTTGGCCAGAGTCTTGATTGTTTGAACGTTGGGATCGATCTTCTTACGCTTGTCTCTGTCTTGTAGTTATTGATTTTTTTTTAAAATTGTTCCCTTTAGCAACGTGTTATTAAAGTTGACGGCTTCTTATCTGTTGTTATTTCTTTTACCAAATGGATTTCCATATTTAAGGTGGAACAGGCCTCAAATTTCAGCATTTTTAGAGTGAAAGCATCATGGAGCTTAATGATCCTGCTACTCTTCACAAGAAGAAATGTCTGAATAGACGTAAATAGTTCGGCGACGTCGTTAGCATGGGAGGTTGGTTTTAAGTCTGTCTCGCAGCAAGACAAAATATTCTCAAAACATTCCGAGGTACGAATTATAGCTTTGGTAATTTTTGAGTTTGGATTATAACTTCCTGCGAGAATGAAATGTTGGTTTTCTGGGGGATAGGTTGGATGCTGAGTGGTTAACTAAATTTCAGATAATCCCTTTCGGTCAAATGTGCTGTTCGAGTTTCAAAGGCAAAATATTATTTAATTATGATACACAACTTCATCACAAGCGAACGTTCTAGTTTACCAGAATTGCAAAAGCCTTTAGGGCAGAATAATACTTCTACATGTGTCTGAAATGTGGAAACAGGACAAAAAAATCCAGCCAATGTTACAGCATAAATCGTTCAACAGGCGTTGGAATCACCCAAACGTTGAAAAATTAATTTGGAATGGAAATGCAACGAACACATAATGCTTTCCATTATAAAAAAAAAATTATAGAAAGCGTATAAAATATGCGGCTGGATAGGATTCAGGTTTCAAAATAAATAATTTTGTCAACAAGTTCCTCAATGCCGAACACAACTTTGGATCATGTGGGAGCTTGGTAAATATCAGACGACTAGCGAACGTTCGTCAAGCTCGTTATCTGAGAAAAACGATTTCTGAGCCCTAGACGGGAATCGAACCTGCACCCCCAGACGACCAGCAAGACGTTCCAACTAAAACTTTCGATCACAGTATTGAAACACAGAATCTTTCAAGAAATAATAAGACATAACGTTGAACACAAAGTTTAGTTAAGGTTTGGTAGAAAATATTTCATGTTTAGATACTTCGATCCAGTTACGGCTTATTACCCAATCATATAGCTCGTGTACGAAACAAGGTATTTGATAGCATGCTAATAGTAATAAATATCCGACCGGACAAAGAATAGTTTCTCTTTTCTTACTAAAACACCAGTTTTCAAGAGTTTTAGAGCTAAAATGTTAACATGCAAAGATGAAGTTAATTCAAAGCCGGCAAAGTCAAAATTTTATCAGTTTATAAAAATTCATTGAAGAAATTGAAGGGTGATACCGTTTACATGCTGTCGTGCCTGGCTGTTCAGACTGTGTTAAAGCTCCCACACTCGGAAAAACTCTGAACTCCAGGCAGGACGTGGACCCGCAAAAAATCGAACAAGCCTTAAAAACATGCTGAAACCATGACAGGCTGTGACTTCTCACATAAATAATTAGATCTGACTAAAGATATGATGACACCTACAATCAATGACAAAACCCTCCGGACACTTCTCATGTACTACCCCTCTCCCTCTCCCCCCTTTCAATGTTGAATGCCAGAAGTCTGACTGACTGACTACATCGCACATTTGTGGAGGAATGTTGTCAATTAGACAATATTTACCATCCAAATTAAAATACGAGACAACGATATGCAATTATTATGAATTTTTACCATAATATAACAGTAATTTAATAAAACTGTCGAATATGATATTTATTTTAGCTTTATGTCTTTCAACTCGTTGTTTATACGTGTCGCGTTTGATTACCACAAATAGAGATGGGGCGAGATATGATATACTTTTCGTCCCAGCAAGATTTTAACGTTTGGCGCGCCATTGACCGTGGCATTTTGTATTGCTGGCAAACATTTAATCAGCGAAATGTCCGAGATATTAATTGTGACAACGACCTTTCCTTGTCGTTTTCTGCTGAAGAACTGCATTCGCAAGACGTTCGAAAAGTTTACCTGGTCACTTACAGCCAAGCGGATATCCAAAAATTTCCTACGAGAAAGTGATTTGCACGTGCAGTAGTTGCATCATTTTCCAACAGATCTTCGAGGATATTGCAGTGAAAAAACATAACGCGAAACGGCTGTTAAGAAGGAAACGTGGTCTGCAACGGCACATTTACAATGAAAATACGGAGGACGAAGTGTTGGTAGACGAGGATGAGACGTTGGTGGAGTGCGAGGCGGAGTCATCGACGGTGGGAAAGAGGAGACGAAGCCAAAGAAACGCAAGCGTATGAGGGCGTATGAGTTTTCCGAAACGATAATCAGCAAAGGGCCGAAGAATCGTACGGATGTCTTAGCTTTTGCAAACATGCAAAAGAACCAAGGGAAGACAGACTTGGCGGAGTTTATAATCAATCGGGGAACTAAGGTTGTTAATGATTGATCGCCACGTCATGGGAAATGGAAATGGAACATTTCAGTGGAACACGTGTACCCTCGAATTGCTTGCCAACAAAGGTATTTCTATCGAAACGTTTGCCAATACGATGACAGATCTGCTCACTAAAGGTCGGGGAAAATATCATATGATGTTGATTGAGCCAGCCAACTGTGGGAAAACCTTTTTACTCAATCCACTGAACAATACTTATAGAACTTTTACAAATACAGCTTCGACAAATTTTGCCTGGGTTGGAGCAGACGAAGCAGAGTTGGTGTTCTTAAATGATTTTAGGTGGTCGCCACAAATTATTGCATGGCATGATTTTCTCCTCATGCTCGAGGGACAATTAGTTCACCTTCCCGCGCCTAAATCACATTTTGCCAAAGACTCGGTTTTCGATAGAGACACTCCTATATTCTGTACAAGCAATCATCAGTTGGTTTTTGTTAAGAATGGAGTTATTGACGAACGAGAAACCGAGATGATGTTAGTTAGATGGAAGGTGTTCGATTTTAACAGGCAAATCCCTCCGGCAGAACAAAAGGAAGTGGCGCATTGCCCAACTTGTTTTGCTCGCTTGATTCTTGACTACCAACACTGTGAAAGACCAAATAACTTGTAAAAATACACACCATGATTTGAACATGCTTTTCTTCCATTTTCACCCAAGTAACTATACCCGAAATATGTGGAAGAAGTTAGCACAAGTAACCAAAAGTAACCATGGTAAAATAAATAAATTAGATTATCTTGCTATTTTTATATGATCAGTGGTTACTTGTGTTACTTGTGGAAATTTGTGGTTACTTGCACCGATTACACCATAAAATCTTGGTTACTTGTAACAATGATGTTAGTAAGTCACCAAATGTGTTTACATCTTTGCGTTTTTGTACCTTAAGATGCCGGTGAATATGCGGGTGCATGCATGTATGTATGTATGTATGTATGTATGTATGTATGTATGTA